>PVKE010033157.1:0-18078 GCA_004027555.1 Craseonycteris thonglongyai
ATATTTCCTCCATATTCTCACATAAATTATTTTTTTAAAAAGTACTTTAAAGAATTACTGTGTGTGTGTTAGAGAGAGATAGAAAATAATTTGAGAAACACTGAATTTTTGTGCCTCTCAACTGTCATATATCCATCACTAGAGTATCAAATAGAATAGACAACAATAACAACAAAAATAGGATATACTGGTTAAGAAGAAACCTTGATAAAATAAATAGCAGTGCTATGGTCTGAAGGTCTGTGTCCCTCATAAATTTATGTGTTGAAAGCTTAACCCACACCTCACCCCCAAATAACAGTATTAGGAGAAGGGGCTTTTGGGTGGTGTTTAGGCTATGAATGGGATTAGTACCTTTCTAAAAGAAGCTCCATGGGATGCCAGGATTGCTCAGCGGGCTGAGCACTAAGCTTGTAGCCCTGGGGTCTGAGGATTGAATCCTGGCTCTGGCATGTGCAGGCCAATATGCTGACCTGGGGTGTGGCCCCTAGTTCGGTTCTCACAGGGGCAAAACCCCAGCCTGGTTCCTGCCTGGTGCAGCCCTGTCCCTACCTGTGGAAGGAAACTACATAGAAAAGTAAAGATGTGCAACTATGGAGACAGCTCTGGGCTCTCCCCCTTCTCTCTGTCTCTTTCTT
This sequence comes from Craseonycteris thonglongyai, assembly GCA_004027555.1. Lineage (NCBI taxonomy): Eukaryota > Metazoa > Chordata > Mammalia > Chiroptera > Craseonycteridae > Craseonycteris > Craseonycteris thonglongyai. Next base: position 639 of record PVKE010033157.1, read on the forward strand.
TTTGTGTCAAAAACAGTAAAAATAAATCTTTGAGAAAAAAAAAGAAGCTCCAAAGAGCCTCCTTGCCTCTTCCATTATGTTGAAGACACAGCAAGAACGCACCAGCTATGAACTAAGAAGAGTGGTTTTACCAGCATGTGAGCTTGTTTGTACCTTGGTCTTGGACTTTCTATTCACTAGAACTGTGAGAAATAAACTTCCATTGTTTATAAATTACCTTGTCTGTTGGTATTATGTTAGAATATACCAAATAAACTAAGATAAAATATGGTAAATACAGATAAAATAACTTCTTCCCATTAACACATAAACAGGAACTGAGTGAGCCATCAAGGAGGTAGTTTCAGGTTAAAAGAGAAGGTGAAGTAGAGCAAAGGATTAAAAGCAAAGGCTTACACTCAGATTGTCTGGTTTGAATCATAACTCCCACCTTAGGGTATTTACCAAAGTTCTTTTTGCTTCAGCTTTACATCTTATGTTGAAGATGACAATAGTGTTTCTGGGGGTTCGTGAATATTAAATGACTTTATATTGTGAAAGCACTGGGTGAGTAGTAAGCATTAAATTAAGGTAAAGTCTTCATAGCAAAAGCACATGCTAAGAGTTCGCAACTTTAAATGGCAACAGGTTATAAATTGCAGCTGCTGCTTTTCTGGAATAATTTTGAGTGATCTTTGTCTTAAACAAACAAATAAACAAACAAACGAAAACCTTAATAGTTAGCAGTAATTGTATGGACAGCAAAAGCAAATCTGTTTCTCTCAAAATCTTATGATAGCATGCATCTCTCCAAAAATGATAAACGCCTTTAATGAGAGGCTCCACTATCCCATCAAGCTATCATGTATGACAATAACAAGCAAAAAACGACAATTACCTAAATAGGAAAATGTGTCTATATGTACATACTAGAGTATATATTACCTTATATTTTTACTTTTTGTGTGAGCTTGTCAATAAAATGAAATATTGGTATTTTATGGTCTTTTTTATTTTATTTTATTTTTTATTTTTTATTGTTTTTGACAGAGAGAGAGATACAGAGACAGAGAGAAGGGGGAGGGCCCAGAACAGTCTCCATAGTTGCACATCATTGGTTTTTCCACATAGTTTCATTCCACAGGTGGGCACAGGACTGCACAGGGCAGGAACTGGGCTGAGGTCTTCACCCTGGTGTGAACTGAACTGGGGGCACTCCCCAGTTCAGCATATGGGTCCACACAGGCCAGGGCCGGGATTCGATCCTGGGTCCCCAGGGCTGCAAAGTGAGCGCTCAACCCACTGAGCCTTCCCAGGTTTCCCTGGCCTTTGCTTATAGTAAACTTTAGGTATAGAAATATTTTCACAGTAGATATCATGTTTCTTTGATATTTGTGACAGTGTATTATAGTTTACAAGGTTCTCCAAATACCTAAAACTGCAGATATATTAATGCAGTCCAATTTCTTTCCATGAGAAATCTATCATCCAAAGTAAAATAAATGGTGTTCAATGAAAGATTTAATCATAAGCTAAAGAGAAATAGACACTTTAAAGACAAGATTTAAACAAAAGAAATGAAGCCATAGCAGGAGAGGAGGAAGGAATATGAAGAAATATATCCTGCCTGAGTTTTCCTCTTTAGATTTTCTCCATGAAGATCTAGTGACCAAGAGATTGATTGGGATTTGCTGCTCACTATCTTCAGCTGGTTCAATTCAAATTATTTTTCAAATTAATCCCTTTTTGTAATTAATAACTGGCTCCCTATAAGCTGGTATATCTACAGTGGTTAAAGAGTACATTAAAAAATCAATTGGTAACATGACTAAATCCTTATAAGTGAAAGAAGGAAAGATCCATCTATGGATTTTGAAGAAAAAGAGAGATAGAAGATCTTCAGATGTTCCCAATCTTCCTAATACCACTCAACTAGAAGGCCAAGTGCATGCTTTACCAAGCATTTCTGCATCACAGTGACCTGCTCCCTCTGCCCTTGGAAGAACCATGAAAACTTCAGGGAGTTATAATTTCTTCCAATATTCCCATTTATTTCTTTGAGGATTTTCTAGATTAGATTAAAAAAGAAAAAAGACTGCAGAGGTCAAAGATCTTTATAAAAATTCATATGTCTAATAATCATATCTACATATCTTCTCTAATACAGTGTATTAGTGTTTAAATTAGAATTATTGTGAATAAATATTTAAATGTTGTACTTGCAGCATAGTGCTGGAGACTCTCTTTTCTGTCAGCCCTATTACCTATTTCCCCCCAGCAGAGCATCATTAAGACCAAAGCTACTTAAATCACAGAGGGAGAAAATAATCCCTCTAAGGGATTCACTTTCCCAAATGATTGCAGTTGGCTGTCACCCAACTGCACTGTCTACCCTAAATCAGTCAATTATAAAACATTTATTACTTGGTGCCAAAAAGCTTCCATTGGTCAAACTATAATAACTCCTCTTAAGAGAGAGAGAGAGAGAGAGAAAATGCTGTGGTGTTTTCTTTCTAAAACACATTTTGGCTGAGAAGGTCCAAGACAGCAAATTAAAAAAAAAAAAAATGTCACGTGATTTTATAAAGAGATCTTAAGTAACATACAAAACTAAAAAATATTAAAAAAAAAATCTTTGGACTCTTCGATTTCTATTAAATTATTTTACTATTTTTGAAAGGCTATTGCTAAAACTACGTTAGGCCCTGTATGCAAAGGTGAAATGTCACTTAAAACTTCCACTGTGCCAATTTAATTAATGAATGCAAGGAGAAAGATCCTCCTTAGGAAGCATGGTTAAAATCTGATATAATTATTTTTTTCTAAGGACACATGGATTTTAACAAGCTACAGACAGCTTCAACTTAGGACTACTTTTTTTTTTTTCTTTTTAACCCATAAAAAAGTTTCATATCTTCCATTTTCTGTTGTTTTCAGCCAACCTAATAGTATTGAACCAAATGCAAGTGGTTTCAAGAACTATGACTGAATTAACAGGGAAAACTCCCAGGTAAATCAGATTTTATGTGTTGCTTTAAGAGAAATTATTAATGTACAAAATTTTTATTATAAAAATTAGCTTACACACAGTGCTATACCTTCTGAATGGAGAAAAATGTTCACTACAAGGATGTGCTATTGAATGGTAAAAATGGCAATAAATTACTATGTACTAGAATATATGCTGCATGGTGTCTGAAACATTTTTGTATGTTTTAGAGCTCTGAACTTACATAATACCAAAAACTGGCATGCAAAGCAATCTTTATGAACAATTTTTCTGTTTCATAGCTTCAAGATAAGAGCTTCAATCTGCTACAAAAAGAAAATAAATAAATGAAAAGTAACTCAACAGAATCCACTTGATCAAAGAGATTTTGTCAGTTATTAAAAGAAGAAAAATTCACGAATTTGTGATTCTATGTTATCTCTTCCATTTTGTATTTGCAGCGTATACAATTTTTATGCTTTCAAATGGTAACAATAGTTTACATTTTAAATATATTGTTGGCACATCATTTAAGGTGAGTTAGAGACATTTGCGTTTTTTCTGTTCTTTAGCAACTCATTGATGATTTTCATCATCCTCCATTTCCCCAAAGGAAATGTAGCCTTGCCTATGCTTATATTCATCAGCTCCAGAAACTTAAGTCATCTTAATTGGTGACTGAATTGGCTCTGAATGATTTACTCGGTAGAGGTGACTAATTCTCTGTTTAGTTTTCCCACCAAGCAGAGATACCATTACATCTAGGCAACAGTTGGTCTTTTTAAAAAAATCCTAAGACATTAGCACAGTTGAAATAAAATCCTTCTTCTGTAGTAAACTTAAAGATAAAATAGCAGTGCAATTTGGGAGAAAGATCTAAAGGCTTCTTCTATTCATGTTTCTAAAAAATAAGTAGAATAAAATCATATGCTATGTAGGTAAAGTAAAAACAATTACATGTAAAAAATAGATTTTATTTTTAAAACTACAGTGTTCATTTTAGTTTGCTGCTGAAAGTATGGTGGTCGATTTTAATCACTTTAATAAATCCCTCTACATCACTTTAAAATAAATTTTGATACAACGATAAACAAGTATTTCCAAACATGTAATTTTCTAATCATCGCTCATGTAGTACAGTTATTAGAGAGGCCTGGCCTGAAAAACATATAACTGTCCCCTGTAGCTTCTTCTCCTTCACTCTTGTGTAGTCATATTTGCTTTTATTGATTTATTATTGTTTTTTATTAATTGTTAAATATATTGGAGTGACATTGGTTGGTAAAAATTACATAAATTCCAGGTGTACAATTCTACATTACGTTGTCTATGTGTTGCATTGTATGCTCACCACCTAGAGGCAGTTCTCCTTCCATCACCATATATTTGATGCCCCCTCCCCTCACCCCTCTTACCCTCAGGTGACCATTGAAGTATTGACTGTGTCCATGAGCTTTTGTTTCTTTGTTACTTTCAGTTTTATAATATGTATTATATTATGGTGAGCACATAATGCAATACATAGATATATAATGTAGCATTGTATACGTGGAACCTGTGTAATTTTTACAACATATGTCACCCCAATACATTTAACAAATAATAAAAAAATAAATTAAAAATGCTCAGAGTAAAATATGGCCTATTCAGCTACTCTTCCGTGTCTTCTATCACTCAAAAAATCAAATCCAAGCTCCTTAATATGCATCTTAGACTCCTCATCATCTATTTCATACTGCTCCCCAAATTATCCACTAGTCACACTCTCACTTTACGTCCTGTCCTATCACAGTGATTTGTGTTTTCAGAATTCGCCATCACCTCATATAATTTCCACATGTGGTTCCTCTGACAGATGAATCATTCCCTCCTCTCTTTAATGGGTTAACTGTATCTTACTATTTATTACTATTTTATTTTAAATGTTTGTTTAAAGCAATACATAATTTTCATTTAAAAATTGTAATGGAAAACAAAAGTTCTCCCTCTTGACTACTTTCCACACCCTGCTAAGTCTTGATCCCAGAGCACAGCCAACTATGTAAATGGTGCAAAATGAAAAGGATATATTTTGTCCTAAAAGCAAGAAAAAAATGCTGTCAAAAGTACTAAGGTGCAAAGCTTTTTTCCCTTTCTTCTGTAGCTCTCAGCTTGTTGTGATGTTTTATTTTTGTTCTTTATTTAATGTAATTTTAAGAAAATATATTTAGGGGAAGCCGGGATGGCTCAGTGGGTTGAGTGCTCACTTTGCAGCGCCGGGGACCGGGGATTGAGTCCCGGCCCTGGCCCGTGCGGAACCATGTGCTGGGCTGGGGGCTCCCCCAGTTCAGTTATCTCTCTCTCTCTGTCTCTGTATCTCCCTCTCTCTCTCTGTCAAAAATAAAAATAAATAAATAAAAAATATATTAAAAAAAAAAAAGAAAATATATTTAAATTATCAGATGTCTATGCTATTAATTTTTATATTATACAATGACAGTGTTAAATGCAAATATAAAAATATTAAACTTGTATATGGAATCACCAAAATTACATAATATGTATTTTATAACTTGTACATGAATATACATTTAATTCTTACTAGAATGGTGGACATATTGCACATAATTAATTTAGTTGTTTTAATTTCACTTCTGCATACATACACATTCTACGAACATTCTTTACCTCTGGCTGATTTTTTCCTTTCCTACTACTAAGTCATCGTTTTTAGTGTAATGGCTGGTTAATTCAGTGAAATTCCATTTCCACTAACTCAATTGTAGATGTAGCATGCATACTTGAAACTTGCTGAATGGCCACCTATCCTGGATCTACCAGATGTCTGTGTTCTCCAGGGCTCTCAAGCATTATATGTCAATGTGCTGGCAAGGGCAATGCTGGGGTAGTTCAACAGGTTGAGCTCTTGCCTTGTAACTGCAGTCTGGGGATTGAATCCCAGCCATGGCCCCTGCAAATCCCGTATGCTAAACTTTGGCATAGCTGGAAACCTTGGAGATGGTGGTGAAGGTTCTTGCCTCCCATACAGGAGGCTCCCAGTTTGGATCCTGCTCCTGGTGTCCCCACATCCACTTGTGTGGAATGAAACCATGTCACAATTGATGATGTGCGAATGTGGGATCCTGTATAACTGCTCAGGCCACGTGTCTATGAAGCCAAAATGCCACAGAAGCAACCACTTTCAACCATTGGAGCTGCCTTTTCTGAAATACCTACATAATGCATAATAAACTCACTCATGTTTTATCTGTGTTAACTATGATTAATTATGCTAAGATAAAAAGATATTCCTCCCAGTGTAAAAATATAATAATTTTGTTAAATGAATAAACAGTGTTCATATTATGACTTTAAATATTGTTTATAGTTAAGCAAGGTAGTATATTAAAATTATATAATCATTTTTCTATGACTTTGTTCTCACTGAAGTTAATAACCTTAATTATTTATACTGTTTTATTTTGATTTAACACCAAAATTTTCAATGGGATTTCTTTTTAACTTGGAATGTAATTATCAATTCTTTTTTTTTTTTAAGTTAGTACCTGTATCTGCAGATTTCTATATTTGCTGTACACATTCTCCAAGACTTTCTACTATTATAAACATTATCCTAAAATTTCCTTCTCCTTCCTCTTATACTGAATCCTATGTTTCCTGGGTCTCATTGTTTCCCCTTCTGCTTTTGGATTAAAGTACAATGCATCACCATTGAGTTTCTAGGAATGGGGACATGGAGGTAAAAAACTTGAGACCTTGCATGGCTGAAAATATCTTTCCTTTACCTCCAAAATTGATTATAGTTTAGCTAAAGAATTCAATACTAAAAGTAATTTTCTAGTAGAACATTGAGGGCAATGTGCCATTGCCTTTTAGCTTTAGATGTTATAGTTAGAAATACTTCTTCCTTTTTCCTTTCTTTCTTTTTCTTTAAGAATTTATTTTATTGTTTGACACAGAGAGTGAGAGAGAGAGAAAAGGGGCAAAGCCCAGAGCAGTCCCCACAGCCATACATCACTAGTTTCAACATAGTTTCAACACAGTTTTGTTCCACACAGGCAGACATGGGGTTGCACAGGCTGGGAACCAAACCGTGGGTCTCCTATATGGGAAGCATGCCCCAGTTCAGCACACGGGTCCATACAGGTCGGGCTCGGTACTTGCTATCCCAGACTCCACACTGCAAGGCAAGCACTCAACCCACTGAGCCATCCCATTGTCCCCACTTCTTTTTTTTTTTTTTTTTAATATATTTTTATTTATTTATTTTTATTTTTGACAGAGAGAGAGAGAGAGAGAGAGAGAGAGAGATACAGAGACAGAGAGAGAACTGAACTGGGGGAGCTTCCAGTTCAGCATATGGTTCCGCACGGGCCAGGGCCGGGATTCGATCCTTGGTCCCCAGGGCTGCAAAGTGAGCGCTCAACCCACTGAGCCATCCCAGCTTCCTCTCCACTTCTTTCTTAATAACAGTTATTTGTGACTATATTTCTCCCTGAAAATCTTTACTATGTAAAATTTTCTTTTTGTCTTTCAATATTTTGCTTACATTGCTTTTGACAGTAAATCTACTTTCATCTTTCTTTGTGCCTTTGTATAAGAATGTCTTCTTACTCTGGCTGTTTTAAAAGTTTATTCTGTATCATTGACTTTGAGAGATTGGATAATAATATAATTTGGTCTAGGTTTTTTTTGTTTGTTTCTTTGCTTGTTTTTTAATGTTTAGAAGAAAATCATTTAGGGCTCAGGATTCACTGAGATTTGTTGATCTGTGGGGTATAAGATTTCACCTAACTTAGAAAATTTTCAGCCACTATTTCATCAGACCTTTTCCTATCACTTCTGTCAGTAATGCCAATTACACATGTACATTAAGCCACTTAAAGTTGTTCCACATCTCACAATTTTTGTTCATTTTTTAAAATACTTTTCTGTCTGTGCTTTATTTTGGAAAGTGTCTTTTGTTATATCTTCAAGTTTTCCAATCTTTTCTCTTGCATTGTGTAATCAATCTGCTGTTAATCTCATTGAGTATATTTTTCATATTTTTCATTAGACATTTTAGTTTTCGTTTTTGGGGAGTTTGATCTAAATTTATTTTAAATATCTTTTGTGTCTCTACTTAACTTTTTTGGAATGTAATTATACTAACTATTTTAAGATCCTTATCTGCTAATTCTAACATCCAAGTGAGTTCTAGGTCATTTTTGATTAATCTTCTCACATCATGGGACTTATTTTTCTACTTTTCATGTCTTCTAGTTTTTTATTGGACTCTGCATAGAGAGAACTTTACCTTTTTGGATGTTAGTATTCCTACAAAAACATTCGTAGTCTTTGTTTTAAGATATAGTTGAGTTACTTAGACTTAATTCCTTTGGTTCTTATTTTTAAGGTTTGCTAAGTGAACTTGGAGCAAAATTCAATCTAGGGCTAATCCCTCCTCAGTACTAAAGCAATTCCCTTCTATGTATTCAGTTCACCACAAATTGTGAGGTTATCCTATATGGAGGGTGGAAACCAGACACTATTCCCAGTCCTGTGCAACATGAGGCAAGATTGCATCTAATTATTATATATATTTTTTTAATATTTATTTATTTATTTATTGTTTTTGACAGAGAGAGAGAGAGAGAGAGAGATACAGAGACAGAGAGAGAACTGAACTGGGGGAGCTCCCAGTTCAGCATATGGGTCCGCATGGACCAGGGCCGGGATTCGATCCTGGGTCCCGGGATTTGATCCTCGGTCCCTGGATTCGATCCTCAGTCCCTGGGCGGCAAAGTGAGCGCTTAACCCACTGAGCCATCCTGGCTTCCCCCATCTAATTCTTTCTAATATGACCTTTCAGACTGCTTTCTTTAACATAAACATTAACCAGGACTCAGTTGAACGCTTGAAGGTGACTATCAGTAGATCTCTAGAGTCCTTTCTTTGAGCTTCACTCTCTTCTTCAGTATTCTGTCCTTGAACACTACCTGGATTTGTTCTTCCCAAAATCGCAGTTCCTTTTTTCCAAGTCAGGGGATCTGCTGGGCTCTACCTGTGTCCTTTATCCTTGTGCTACAGCTTGGAAATGCTCTCAAACAGTAGCTGGGCTTATTACAGGGCTCATTTTATTTCTCAACTTTTGGATCACTGTCCTTTATTGTCTGATGTTCTACGTCTTGTTATACATTGTTTCATGTATTTTTTCCTTTCTTTTCTTTTCTTTTTTGGTTGTTTAAAGCAGGTGAGTGAGTTCCTGTCACTCTATGTTGAAAAAGGAACAAACGAGCAGAAGTCTCAGCTATGGTTTTAATTACAGAGCATTTACTCAGTTGGCACTATTTTCTATCTTTTTGAGAAATGGAATCAATGCCATCTCTCCTCTCTGATGCTTAGTTTGACTCTATTTCCTGTCTTGTTTTTTTCAAGTCGCCTTTGGAAACTTCTGGTCAATAAAATGTGAGCTATCTGATGCCTGGCACATCCAGGCTGAGGCAGTAAAAACTCTGAGTGTTTATCCAATCTCCGTCTTGCACTAAGGAGACTAACAACACTCTAGGCGGCCTAGCATCTCTCAGACTAGATATCTGAATGACCATGTGAAACAAAGGCCTCCTAAGTACCTATAAAGGATTCTGTACAAGTAATAAATACATGTTTATATGTTAACCCTTGAGAGTTGGAAGTTGTTTTTCTATATATCTGAAATCTATTTTTTTTTTTTTGTGACTAATATCCTGATTCCCAAAGAAAACATTGAGTGCCTGTAGCATCTTAATTTCTCTAATTTCGGGGTTTCTTTTTTCTTGTTGTTTTCTTTTGCTTATCAATCCATATTGTAATGTGTTTTATTCACTAAAGGCTCTTTAACTCATTTCCCCAAAAAAGAGTGCAACTTTCTACCATGTTCATTTAATTTTACATAAACATGCTTTTTGAGGCTGAAGCAAATTTGACTGGCTTTCAATGTGAAAATAAAATCCAAAATTGTTCTTGAAGTTATTTCTCAACAGAACTTGTCCCTAGTTCTAATGTAAGAGAAATACATACAATGATTAGTATTTAATCACCTGGGAATGCTACATTTTAGAGGATTTGATATTTTTAGCAATCAGGAATTAGTATATTTTGTCATTGGAAATACCATTACTATAATAAAAACAGAATGCTACAAATAGAATTATGTCATTTGTTTCCAGAGACCATCAATACACTAGAGTGATGAAAAAATAATAATAAAAGCAAGATACTTTGTAGCAAATTTGGGGGGTAAGGTTAGGACTATATAATCTGTGAGATTTCTTGCAGGAAATGCTGAAGCTACAAGTGTCGCCAGCACATATTCTTGGGGCAAATGGGAATTGGGTTAAAGGCAGAGGTAGTAGTGCAATTACTCAGAAAATATTGGCTGTATAAATGAATGGCAGAGTTTAAGTCTCTTAATGTAATATATTAAGTGAATTGCTGCTTATAATTATAATAACTGTATGGATTGAGACAATGTAGATACATTACTAGTAAAAATGAAATATAGTAATATAATGGCATTCATATATAATATTTGGGGGAAATCCTTAACTTTTCTTTTCTTGGTTTTTTAATTCACTTAGGTACTAAGGATTTATTGTATACCTAGTAATCATATGCTGTGCTACGTTTTAGGATATGGCCCCAGGAATAAGAAAGAGTATTTGAATTGAATTCTAGGATTTACAACCACAATTGGGATTTCAGGGGGAAAAAATGGCATAGTAGGCTTTCTTTATTAAAAAGAATGTATGGCTATATTAGTTCAATGTTTCCTGAAAAGATTTAAATACTATTTTTTATACTGAAAAAATTATGCCTAAATCCAAATGCTTGTTGTGAGGTCATTGCAAGGAACACTAAACAAGGATAGAACTTTAAATATGTTAGCTCCAAACTGATATGTAGCAGAGCTCTTTATTATTTTTTTCTTCTCCTTTTCTCTCCCATGGAAATTAACACTTACTCCAATATAACACCCATTTATTTCTCAATATGGATTAATTACTACTGTCTGCCTGACAAATTTTAACAATCACATTTTGTTTCAGTCGTTCCCTTATTTTATGCATGGAATTGCAGCTCCTTGAGGAGAGAGCAAAGACCATATACGTTTCGTGGTGAATGATTTGTCAGATACAGCTCCTAGGTATAGTGTAAGCAGTCAACATGTAGCTGTGCACATTGATAATTTAATTGGAGTTCTCTTAATTGTATGAACCCAGAAAAGTCTTGATTAAACTAAAAACTTTCTACAAATTTCTTATATTCAATTTATACAGTAATTTTCTAAAGATTTATTTTATTGTTTGAGAGATGGTAAAGGAGAGAGAAAGAGAGAGAGAGAAGGGGGGCAGGACCACAGCAGTTTGCATAATTGTACATTATGAGTTTTGACATGATTTCATTCCACACAGATGGATATGGGGCCACGCAGGGCGGAAACTGAATGGGCGGCCTCCCACATGGTAAGCAAGAACTTTTGCTGCTATCATGGTGGGTACCAGTTGTGACACAGTCCAGCATATGGATTTGCAAAGGCTGGAGCAGGAACTTAATCCCTGGACCTTGTAGTTGTAAGGCAAGCACATAACCTACTGAGTTATCCTGGTGTCCACTACAATAATACTTTTAAGTGCATGCTATGCATAATTTTTTTTTTCTAAGTGCAAGTGGACATAAAAAGGAAAATAAAGGTGAACTCTCTTCTCTGTTGAAACTCACAATTCTAAAATATGAAGATCAGGTTGTGACAAGTACTATGGACAAAAATAAATCTGAAAAGGAACAACACAGTGCCAAAGAATGACATGATGATTTTTTTCATAATTTAATGCCCTAAGGTCTTACAATACAAATTAACCACTCTAATTAACTCTGTAAAATGTTGAACATTTTTTTCATCATAAAGAGTTGCAGTTTATTTTCCTGTGATTGGTGTCTGTCATCTCTTTTGATCTCTGTCCTTAAAATTATGGTGAAAATAAGTGATCCATAACTACTCCTGGGTGAATCTTGTGATGTACATTCTAACTAGTGTGTTTAAAATGCATTAGCTTTTCAAAAAAAATTATACACACACACACACACACACACGCATGCATATATATATATATATATATATATATACATATTTTTTAATTATATGGATTGAGTATTTAAAATTTAAATAATTAAAATAAAGAAACATCAAATGAGTTAGTGTTAATTCTAGAAATAGAATCCATATCTTTTACTTTCAGTAAGTGTGACAAACATGAATTGCACATAACAAAATGTGCTTTCTGAGTGCTACACATGTTATTATAAAGTAAATATTTTTCAAGTTGTATAAGTTTCTATAGAGTCTGCCATTTCATTTAACCTGACTTCAAGTGATCAAAATCTGGAAGAATAAATTCAGAGATATTTCTTTTCAATTATATTTCTGCATGATTTGGCAACATATCTTTTTGGAACAAAGTTTTGACCTCAGGAGATTTGATGTTTGTTTTCAACCTGGTGATTTCTTGACTGATCTCACCCAAGTCATATAACCTCCTGCTTGAGTTTCCTCATCTGAAAAACAGAGATAAGAATAGTTTCTTGCTGTTACTGTTAGGATCAAAATGTGAATAGTTCTAAAGCCTTAGTATACAGAAGACTCATGCCATGGCAAGTTAGTATAACAAAACACAGTAACTTAAAGCTGAACTGGCACATGGGGTACTTGTCCTCTATTACCAAAGTAATTTATCTCACGAGTCACAACTACTACTTAAAGCTTAATTTTTTTTAAAGTCATAGTTGAGTCAGCTGTTATGTTTGGCTGAGCTCCCACTTTCATCTATTCTTGAAAATTTTAAAGTCAATGATAAAAGAAATAAGTAGAGGAGAGTGATAGCTGTGTTGTGAATAACAGAAATGACTGAGTATTTTCTGTCTCATCACCTTTTTGCATCCAGTTTCTCCAGATTCCCAGCTCAAATGGGCAATTAACTATGAGAACTTTTTACAGTCAAATTCTCTGCTCAACAGTGTAAATGTCTGATGTATGTGGTTCCTTAAGCATAGGGTCAAATGGGGAGACAATGGTAACATGGGAAATAGCAACATATTACTCGGGCTTTCTGATAGAGACAATAACTGACATAGGAGTTATCAGGTATATCTTGTAATTAGGTTTATTAGGACAAACTATATTTCTATCCATCTCACACCATCTCTTTGAGTTAATACCCCACATATTGTCCTCTTTTACATTTAGTGTCTTCTTCATTGCAGCCTCTTCCTATATCTAGACACTTGAGTCATTCTCAACCTCTCATATCTGCATTAAATTAAAATATTTTAGAAATACACTTTTAATTACCATCACATTCTTCTTCTTTTCACAAGTTTCTAAAACAGCGATTCTAGACAGGTTCAGGTTTAACACTTTCTTTTTATTACACATATGTTAATGCTGAAATGTCTATCCTAAAACAAAATGCATAGATAATAAATTTTGTGATATACATATATATATAATTAAAAAACAATTTTTATCCTAAAACAAAATGCATAGATAATAACTTACATGTCACACACACACACACACACACACACACACACACACAAAGATATATATATATATATCAATATCACTACAATGCTATAAATGTAATATAAAAAGGATGATAAAAGTACATTAAATAATGTATATTTCAGTTTGAAAATATTTGGGCATGGCTACATACAGAAGTAATAATAAAATAGTAAGATAAGAACCACAACACAAGCTATGATGGTATGTATGTTGCACCTAATGTTTGGCATGAACTGAAAATAATATCAACTTAGTAGCAATAGCTGCTATTCAGTTCCAAGAGATTGTTGCCAGGTCTGAAGTTCATGCGAGTATGGTCACAACATCTGATTTTACACAAAAATCCAGATTTCAGTATTTTGATATATATTCTCTCAGCGTTTAAATATTTGCTAAACTCAAATTTTTAAAAGCACAAGTAAAGCATTGTCTTTTTAATATGTAACCCTCAAATCAACAGTTTTAATACTGTAAAACTTGACATAAGTGATGCCATTTTAAAATAGAGCCAGTGGGGAAGCCGGGATGGCTCAGTGGGCTAAGCGCTCGCTTTGCAGCGCCGGGGACCGGGGATCAAATCCCGGCCCTGGCCCGTGTGGAACCATGTGCTGAGCTGGGAGCTCCCCCAGTTCAGTTCTCTCTCTGTCTCTGTATCTCTCTCTCTCTCTGTCAAAAATTAAAAAAAATAAAAATATATAATATTAAAGCACTATATAAAATAAATAAATAAATAAATAAATAAATAAAAATAAAATAAAATAGAGCCAGAGCAGCTCTTCCAGAGGAGCCCCCTTGCACATCTTATCCTTGGACCTTTGGCTCATTTGGACTGGGCCAGACCTCTGGACTGGGACAAACCAACATTGTCTTACAAACAGTTGATTGTGAGGCCAATAGTAGACATCCTGACCACAGGGACTGAAGATTATGGATGCTTATCTGAAGACAAAAGCAATAACCAATCATATACAGCCAAATAGAAATTTTTTCTTTACTTCATATAATTATTCCATTCCTTTTTTTTTTTTTTTTTATAAATACCCCTTGCCTTCATCTTGTAGTCAACAAAAATATGGGCTTCTGCTTGAATCTGTGCTCCCAAATAAATGTGTTTTGCCTCTCATTTCTGCTTTTTATAACTTTAGGTTAACAGCCTCTGGTATAGATACATTGAGATTAGCCTGTTTATAATACACTGGCCTTTTAATGGGAGAGTGTGAAGACAGAAATTTCCAAGGTTATGTTATGTTATTTCCTTCCTGACCAGACATTTCTTTTATAAATTTAGTGGGCTGAATAAAACTAAATACAAAGCTTAATGGACATGTAGCAACTTAAACATACAAAGTGACTTTTTCACTAAAATAGACTCCTGCTCTAAAACTTACCATTATTTGCAAATATAAAGAACACATGTATTTCTCTTATTCAAACCTTTAAGAATGATATTCAATAATAGAAGAATCATTCCATTCTTCATTTATAAGTTAATTAGCATAACAAAGCTGTTTAATGTGAGCGTTCATGAAGCTCTGATTAATACATTAATCCTTACATTTTATACTAGGATTTATTTTTGCAAATAATTTCTATAAGAAACCGCCTCTACTCTCATTTTTTCTTTTCTTCAAAATATTAACTCTTCAGAAATTGCCATTTTACCGAGTAAAATACTAGTTTCAACCCGGGGTGTGGCATTCTCTAGGCATGGGAGAGACTGTCTCCCTCACTTAAAGGACCTGTGTGACTGATGCTTCAGTAAGATGTTCATATCTTACACTGCCTGTTCATTCTAAAACAGACTCTGAATTAACTTTCACTCAGACTGGGCCATGTCTGAAACTCTCTAAATGATTCCTACAATCATCATTACAAAGCACTTAAAGAACTCAATGAGGCTTCATTAGCCATGTGTGCACACATCAAATACTCAAAATGTTTAAATTCAGGC
The DNA here is from genome assembly GCA_004027555.1 of Craseonycteris thonglongyai. Taxonomy (NCBI): domain Eukaryota; kingdom Metazoa; phylum Chordata; class Mammalia; order Chiroptera; family Craseonycteridae; genus Craseonycteris; species Craseonycteris thonglongyai. Next base: position 16,140 of record PVKE010033157.1, read on the forward strand.
AGATTAATGTGTGATTCAGGATTCAGGATTTTCTTTTTGCAGTCTTCCTGGGGAAAGTTTGATTTAAAGTTTAAGTACCTAACCAATGTTGATGTCTTAGTGTCCGTGTGGTCACCAACAAATAATTTTGTTAGGGAATATCCAGTTTGACACTTCCTTTTCTATCAATGTTAAGACCATAAAATTGGGGAAGCAAAATCAGAAAACTTTAAAAATTTATGTAAATGTGATTATGAGATCCTATCAGACTGGCTTGCCAAGAAATCTCATCTCCTTTGTTATGACTACTCTCTTCCTTTTCCTAGGGTCATAAAAGAATTGAGTAAACTTGTCTATGGGAAAACTATAGAAAGGCCTCTTCTCATTGGACCTTCAAAAATATACTCCTTTTAAATAAGTCTATGTGTTCACTTACATGTGAGTTACATTAGAACACTATGGATGACAGGGATCTCCTTCCTGGAAGAAACTATGCCTTGGTTCTAACAGCCTATCTTCTCACAGACTTAACCATTTCTCTGAGGTTCACCCATGAACAGGACTTACCGAGTTCTATTTCCTTTTACTGCCCTATACTTCAGTCCCCATTAGCATCATCTCATTCAGGAATCTGGTATCCAGAAAACAAAGCCTGGAAATAGGGTGTTTGAGAGCAATTTGTGTTTTAGCTTAAAAACAAAAAATCCTTTCAACCAGAGATAAACCCAAAAGACTAGATTCCTTATTGGAAGCAGCAACAAGCACAAGTTACTATCTCCAGAATCATCCCATAGCATTATTTGACCTAAAAAAACTAAGTGTACATATCTTAATAGTAATGATAATGCCACATAACAGTAATATTACATGACCCAGTTACTAAACCATAATTTCCAGAACCTAAAACTTTCTCACTGAAGAACCGTACCATATTTAATGTGATTACAAGTTCACATTTATGAGGGGGTTGCAATGTTTGGAGACCTGAAGTCGGAATTGGCAAAATTTGAGTAATTCAAATTAATTACACCAGGAAGTCATTAGACTGAAATTGTTCTAATACTTCAGCAGCCTCTTTATATAAGTAAACCAAAGCCCTAGCCTGTATATGCCTCAAGGTTAATGAAATAAAACCTTATGGACCACCAATTGCAGATAGTCAACTAAGCTTTCTTAAATAAGGCACAAACTTAAGCTAGAGCCAACTATATTGCGCCCTTGCTTTGTTTCTGCTTTATCTCTATTAAGCTTTCTGCCTAACCCCTGTCAGGAGAGCACTCTTCTCCACTCTACCTTGGTGCTGCCTGATTCAATTCATATTTACTCCACTAAACCCTTAGAACCATAATATGCCTCAGATTGTTTAACACTGTCCAGGCCATTGAATTTGAGTATATTTCAATTAAACACCTAACCCCATGATTGCCAGTCTGTAATTTGTGACCATGCAAGTGTCTTGTAAATCTACATGCCATAATATTTTGCCTAAAACCTGAAAATATAATATAACCTGCATGTAGTATTACCTTTTTTTTTTAGTGATTTATTTATTTATTTTTAAATTGTTTTTGACACAGAGAGAGAGAGAGAGAGAGAAAGAGAGATACAGAAACAGAGAGATAACTGAACTGAGGGAACTCCCCAGTTCAGCATATGGGTCCACACGGGCTGGGGCCGGGATTCGATCCTCAGTCCCCGGCGCTGCAAAGTGAGCGCTTAACCCACTGAGCCATCCCAGCTTCCCCAGTATTACTTTTTTCTTTTTCTTTTTTTTTAATTTATTGTTAAATTTGATGAGGTTACATTGGTTGGTAACAATTAGACAGTTTACAGATGTACAAGTCCACCTCACATCATTCATGCATCGTATTATGTGCCCATCACTCAGTATCAGTTCCCCTTCCATCACCTTATATCTAGTGCCCACTCCCACCTCCCCCCACAACTGTCCCCCCGCTCC
>PVKE010033158.1:0-18081 GCA_004027555.1 Craseonycteris thonglongyai
ATCACTAAATAGAGTGCAACATGTTTAGCAATTAGACGCTGACACCAACACCTCCTCATCGCAGCAGCCAACCACAACTGGCAAACTGTGATCAAAATAATCAAGTCTTGAACAAGCAGCAAACCATTTAAAAACTCTGCCACTAGATGGCGTTATATCACCTCATTGACTGTGAACAGAAGTAGAAAAAGTAAGCAGCTGATCTTGACAGGATACACGTAAATTTCCGTAATTTTTTTCCATAGATAAAAAGGTCTTGATGGGCCGGATGAGAAGGCCTCGTGGGCTGCATCTGGCCCGCGGGCCGTAGTTTGGAGACCCCTGCACTAGAGGTAAGAACAAGAGTAGTGGGAGATGAGAGAAAGCCAACGACTCTGTGTAATAGGCCTTTGGTAATGTCATAAGACAAAACAATAGAATGTGCCAAGTTCATTTCAAAGACTAGGACTCAATTACATAATGACCATCCATGCCATTCTGCCTTAAGACAGTCCCAGTTTATGTCTGTTGTCTGTTATTCCATCTGATTTAACACTTTTCCCAAACAAATAAAGTACATATAATTTTATTCTTCCAGCTTCCAACCATGATCTTAGTTGTAGTGTACGAGATACTCATGTGCAGTGAATGGAGTGATTAACCATGTGATTAACAAAAAACAACCAGAGACCCTTTCAGTCAAAAATAAAGTATCCCTGTGATCCCTGGCAGCTGCTTGACATTCTGGCCAGTTAGGCTCTATAGCCTGTGTCTTGGCCTGTGAGATGCATGAAACTGCCAGGCTATAAGTCAGTGGGATCAGTGGGAATCATGGAAAGTTATAGGCTATGTTACATGTACAGGACGTAGTATGGGAAACATACTGAGTGGTCTTGCTGAGAGTAGTCTGAACTCTCTTTCAGCATTGCTTCTGCTATTTATTACGTGGTGTAAATGCATAACTATTTTATTGTTTTGTATCAGTTTTTTATTTGCTAGTAAATTCTTTTAGCAGTTTAGCTGCGAAGAGCTAAAAATAAAACATGTTTGATAAGAATTAAGTACAATTTCTTAAGAAAGTTGGTGAATGCGATACTTGCAATATTGGTTGACATTTATCCCCTACCATGAAACATCATGATGTCAATGACCCACACAAAAATCAAAAGACATAAATCTGCTGAAGAACATCAGAATGTATTTCAAAAGTTTGTGCTTATTTTTAAGAGCATGTACCCAAAGATAGTGCTTTACTTCATGTAGCTACTGAAAGTCTATTTATAGATCACATAAACATGACTTTTCATCCCAATCAAATGAGTTTTCTTCTAGTCACACTTCTTATTAATTTTTTTTTGTAATCAAAGGAAAACTTTAATGTGTTGGCTCCTTCAGCACACACATACACGCACAACTTTGTAAATGGTTAAGTGAGGTCAGTTTTATATCAGTGTCTTCAGATATGTCAAATAGAGAAACCAGAATAAGTTAATTATAATAATGGTGTGATTTTTTTAGGTTTGATTCTTTATGGAATCAAAGCTTTCTGATACTCAATCTTGCAAGACAAAAAGCTCTGACATTATTATAAATATGACTACAAATTCAACAATGTAAATTAAAAAATATTTTTTTAAGATTTATTTTTATTGTTTGACAGAGAGAGAGAGAAACAGAGAGAGAGAGAGGGAGAGAGAGAGAGAGAGAAGGGGGAGGACCAAGAGCAGTCTCCATAGCCATATACTACCAGTTTTTTGCATAGTGTCATTCCACAGGTGGATGTGGGGCCTCACAGGGTGGGAACTGGGCCTGGTGCTTCTCTCATGGGAGGCATGTCCCAGGAGGGAACTGAACTGGAGGCCTCCCACCAGTGAAGCACACCCCAGTTCAGCATATGGGTCTGTATGAACTGGGGCCATGACTCAATTCCTATACCCCACAGCTGAAAAGCGGGCCCTTAACTGGCGGAGCCAGCTTGGCATCCCTAATATAAGTGCAAATTTGGTGGAGCACAACATTTGAGTAAAGAAAATGTCTTCAGAAAATTGAGAAATTTAAAGAGAAATGTAATAGGGATGCTGGGATAGCTCAGAGGTTCAGTGCTTGTCTTGCAATCACGAGGTCCATGTTCAGTACCCAGCCCCATCTGGTGCAAACCCATATGCTGAACTACGCTATAGCTGGTAACCACCAGGATGGCAGTGAAGGTTCTTGGTGCCTGTCCTGCATGGCCCCACATCTATCTGTGTGAAATGAAACCATGTCACAACTAACAATGTACAGCTATGGAGACTGCCCTGCTCCACCCATCTCTCTCACCGTCTCTCAAAAACAATAAAACCAATCTTAAAAAAAAAGAGAGCAATGTACTTAAAAGTGGTTGAGGTACATACATAATTTATAATTGTATCTAAACAAGCTGCAATATTTTATTAATCAACAAAATAGCGGAATTGTGAAAATTTATTTATTTTTGTATATTCAGTTAGAGAAACTAAACAGCAAACTTTTTACAACATAGATATTAAATAAAAGAAATGCTTTAGCATGGTAGTATATGTAATCTGTCTTCCAATACATCATCAACCAGAATTTCTGAACTGTTTGAGCCCATAAAAAACTATTTTGTTTATCAAATGATACACCCTGCAATAATCCTAAAATTTCTTTGGTAACTGGACCTTCTAACTTGTGGTTAAATAGTGTTCAAAACTGTTTTTAAATATGTAAAAAGTATCTGAAGTATGGAATACAAAAATTTTAGTTCTTGAAGACTTAGTAAATTATTGAAACCAAACTTACAAAGAAGATATTGAAAATTGTTCCTAGAAAAGCAAAAGCAAGGGAGTAATTGAACATATTATACAATGGGAGTTCAAAATGTGTACAAGATTTAATTTTTAGGGGAAGCCGGGATGGCTTAGCGGGTTGAGCGCTGGCTTTGCCACCCCAGGGACCAAGGATCAAATCCCGGCCCCGGCCTGTGTGGAACCATATGCTGAACTGAGGTGCGCCTCCCAAGCAGGAGGCTCCCCAGTTCGGTTCTCGCCCCGCCTCCCCTGGGTAGGCCCCTGGCTCGAGGAGGCATGCCTCCCATGCGGGAGGCCTCCAGCCCAGTTCCTGCCCTATGCGGTCCCCTCCCACCTGTGTGGAATGAAACTCCATGTTGAAAACTGATGACTTACAACTATGGAGACTGCTCTGGGCCCTCCCCCTTCTCTCTATCTCTGTCTCTGTCTCTCTGTCAAAAATAATAAAAAAAAATCTTAAAAAAAAAGATTTAATTTTTAAATTCTATAATTGTGCTTTAGAATATCTCAATTTATATGAAAACTCTTTTGATGAAGCTTAGTATTTTTCACCAGATAAATTTTTCTTCTCTACCAAAATTAAATGATATCAAGAAGGTCTAATATTTTGTAGCATCTAAATTTGGTAATACATTCAAAAGAATGATAATAGAAAAAAATGGGAAGTCACAAAGACAGTGCCTATGAAAATATCTGGGTTACAATACAAGCATATCTCAATACAGAAAAGTTGAAATGGAGAATATCCTCCACTTAGTAAAATTGGCTGTGAGTATAATAGGCATGTCAGCATCTATAGATATTTTCTCAATTAAAAATAATTAAAGTCAGAAGAGAAAAATCAATGAAAGGTGTTAACAAATTGAAATTAATTAACCATAAAATGCAAACTTAAAAAAAAATTGCAGGTAATTTTGTAAAAAAAATTAAAAGAATGTTTTAATAAAATATTTGTATAAGTAATAAAACAAACATAAATTCATTAGAAAAATACAGAAGTATGTAATGAAAACATATGTGGCCAAGAAAGCAATTAAACTATGTGACTATATATCCATAATAAATATTGTTTTAATGTTTATTTTTTTAAGTTTTATTTTATTCTTTGCGAGAAGATGAGAGACAGAGACAGAGAGAGAGACAGAGAGAGACAGAGAAAGACAGAGTGAGAAAGAGAGAGAGAGGGAAAGACAGAGAGAGAAGGGGAAGGGCCCAGAGCAGTCTCCATAGTTGTACATCATCAGCTATGACATAGTTTCATTCCACACAGGTGGATGTGGGGTCACACAGGGTGGGAACCAAACAGGAGGCCTTCCATGGGAGGCGAGACCCTTCACCGCTGAGTCATCCTGGTGGTTACCAGTTGCTCCACAGTTCAGAGTATGGTGTTGCATGGGCCAAGGCAGTGAATCGAATCCCAGACCTTGCGATTGAGAGGCAAGTGCACAACTGCTGAGCTATTCCGGTATCCCCCTATTCCATTTTAATGTTTAAACAACAAAGTAGTTTATAAAAAGTTGGTTTAATGTACACAGACATGTTATTTTAATATTTTAAATTATTGTATTTTTTAAGTAGTTATAGATCTACCATAAAATGGTAATGTCAATTTATTGATCCATAAATAAAGTTTTCAAATAAATATATAACTTTACTCTAGTGCCCCCTTTCACTCTAAAAAATGTACCATTTCAGACAATAAATTACATGGTCACCCTAATTTTAGATGCAGCATCAAGTTTCTCAAGACTTGACTAATGGTAAACTGGGAGGAACCAGGGCGCCAATCATTTTATGTTTCTGCTAGGTACGTGACGGAGGTGCCCACAGGTAGTGAGAGTCAGAATAAAAAAGAAGTCAGTCAAGAAGATGAAAGAGTCATAAATACTTCTCCACACATAAAACCCAATGTGTCTGTAAAGAGATTTTTTTAAAAAGCGAATATATGAATCCTACCTGCAAATGCACTAGGAAGATCTTTGTAATTTGGATTCTGAAACTTGATGTACTTGTCTGTCCACCACGCAATTCCACTCGATAGCATTGGGACTTTTATATGTATAGAAGAATTAAGGTTGTATGAAAGAATGATGGTGTCTGTAAGAAAATTAAAAATCATGTCAGAGATGCAAGCAAGCATTTTTGCCACCCTTTGCCATGCAAAACCAGACACAGATGAAAAATAAACCATGGTTTTAGCAGACTCTCAACATGCATCCATGCTATAGATGCTGGAATTACAAGACTAGTCTTTTTCTTGCCAACACCCCTATTCTTGAAAAATACTGTTAAGTTCTGTTTAATTAATGTCCCTAACTACTTCAAATCTCTGGTAAGAAAGAACTTAATTGGAAAATAAATACCATAACTCAATGGATAATGAATAAAAAAAATTTTTTTTAACTGCCACTCAACCTCAGAGGTGATTTTAAGGATGTTTAAATAGTTGAAAGGGTAGGTCAAGGAGCTAGAAAAAGTTACCTACCATTGAATATGCTGTTGGCAATAGCACCACAGGGAGCGATGGGGATCCCACTGTGGGACTTTCTGAATGGAGCACAGTTTCCAACATCCTGGATGCAAAATGATACAGGGATGAGAAATGCTTTTGGTAGATTCCCTCAGAATATTGAAAGTGAGAACGTTGGCAATGCAAACCCACACTGATTTATTGGCACAGACCATGATAATGGACTGCTAACTGATTTTCCCCAGGCTTATGGCTCACTTAGACTAGGAAATTTTTGTGTTTTGGAGGTGTGTGTGTGCTCATGCGCACGTGCGCGCACAGTTTTAAAATTTTTTTTTTACCCTCATTAAAAGTACATAGCATACCAAATATATCTGTAGGAAGGAACTTTACCTTGCTGACTGGACTCAATCTTACCCTAAGTCTACACTGGAATACAGTTTAAACCTTTAAAAACAAACAAATGTATAATTTATATTCCAAAAAGGATAAAAATTGTGAGTCTATAGCTAGATGATTTATTGCAGGGAATTCATCCACCTAAAAACTACAAAAAAAATATTTTAAAGATTTATTTTATTATTTTTTGAGAGAGAGAAGTGGGGAGGGTCCAGAGCAGTTTCCATAGTTGTACATCATTCATTGAGACTTGATTTCATTCCACACAGGTGGATATGGGGCCATGTGAAGTGGGAACCAAACCAGGTCCTCCTGCATGGGAGGCGAGAACCTTCACCACTGGGCCAACTGGGTGGTTACCAGTTGCATCACAGCTCAGCATAATAGGTTTATATGGGCTGGGCCAGGAATATATTTTTAAGAGTTGTTAAAAATCATTCGTTTATCATTTTCATATAATAGTGTCAGTATTAAAAGTTTTCTTTCTAGCATTTCTTGCTAGCATGCTGAATATCATCTATCAAGAATAAAATTTTGTAATCCTAGGTCTGAAAGGGTTTTCAATGAAACCAAAGGCTTTTTTTATTCAAGTAAAGCCCAATTTCCTTAAAGGAAGGCCCCAATTATAGGAAAGAGAATACTAGGTGTAGGGTAAGCCAGACTGAGACCAACCACTCAAGGTTACTATCAAAATGGTTAGTGAATCCATTAACTAAAATGGGTAACTTTAAAGATAACTACAGAAATTAAATATGAAGAAATAATATTGAAATCTAATCATTGTGTCAAAGAAGCAAACCCTGTTTGAAGCAGCTCTAGTATGTCACCAACTTTATTAATAGAAACATAAAGACCTGAATTGTGATTGAAAGGTACTTGAAAATTTGTCCTTCTGACACAGTCATTACTACCAAGGCTTGAACAATCCAATATATATCCAATTTTAATATAAAATGTTGTGAAATTAAAAAAAAATGGTGCCCAAAAGGATAACCATTTAATTGGACAAGATTGGAATTACTGCTCTGAAGAGGGCAAGTTCTCTCTCAACAGCAGTTATCCTGAATACTCAGCCCCTGCAATTTATGCAATAACGAAAGAAGTATCTCTTATAAACCCTAGTTTTTGAGTTTATTTTCTATACTCTTTTAGACTGAAAGACCCATTTGCCAAAGTAAATAAAGCTTCACCTTTATATCTCTACCCATCAGTTGGCTATCACTTCTGGATAGAATATATCTATAGAGGTTCTGATGGAAGCCATACAATTTGTAGTACATGTAAACTTCACCCTGTAAAGGAGAAAAACAGAATGTGAGAAGAGAGAAAACAAACAAAAAAAACCCCTGTAATATTAATACACAGGGACAGAATTTTTTATTTTAGTTTTTCAAAGATTTATTTTATTGTGTTTAGAGGAGAGAGAGAGAGAGAGAGAGAGAGAGAGAGAGAGAGAGAGAGAGAGAGAGAGAGAAAGAGAGAGAGAGAGAAGAGGGAGGGCCCAGAGCAGTCTCCATAGTTGTATGTCATCAGTTATGACATGGTTTCATTCCACACAGGTGGATGTGGGGCCACATGGGGCAGGAACCAAACTGGGGGCCTTACACGAGAGCGGCAAGAACCTTCCGTCGGTACTGAGCCATCCTGGTAGTTACCAGCTGGGCCTCAATTCAGCATATGGCATTCACACAGGCAGGGACTGGGAATCAATCCCACACCTCACAATTGTGAGGCAAGCGCTCAACTGCTAAGCTATCCTGGCATCTCAGGATAGGAGTGTTTTAATAACATTTTAAAAATGATTCTTTGTCCAAGGTTCAGCTATGGCCTTCAAGATCATCATCTTTTTGACTAGTTCTGTAGGCCCACACTTTATGGGGTTTCTCCTCTTTAAATGAGTGGCAGTTTGTGCAGAGAGTGTCACAGTCACATGGACCCATCACCAAGCATGTGTCATGTGTGCTAACTGGGCTTGTTCTAAGTGGTTTATTGGAGTTTTATGGGAAAGTCTCTGCCTGGAAGGAATGGCTAGCAGCTGGTAACACTTCATTTGCCTTTGGGGTTTCAAAGGACACAGACATGGGAACTGAAGTCCTTTAAAGGTTTCATCTTTTGTGATTTTCTTAAAAAATTTAAACACTGAACTCAAAGAAGGAACAACCCTGCTTGACACATGGATTTCAACCTCTGACTTAAAGACCTGTGAGAGGATAAGTCTCTGTTGTTTTAAGCCTCCTCCCCCTCTAACTTTACTTTGGTGGGGGGAAGGCAGCACGGGGAGCTGAGGAAGGCAAGAGAGGGCACAGCTGTACAGAATGAGAATTCTGACCTATGATAAAGAAACACATATGTAAAACTTACCCCAGTGACCTTGCATAGATTTCACTTATCACCCCAGTACAACTCAGTAATTTCTTTATAATTTAAATCTGACTCACTCCTGAAAAGAATTAGAGCTAGCCATAATCAGAATATTATATCATATCAATACCAATATCAATTGACAATATTACTGATGCCAACATGCTTTCATCTGGCATCCAGGGGGGGAAACAAGAGACACATAAAACCAAGCTTCCTAGAACACAAAGCATTATCTTTTAGCATTTATCTCTCCTCCATTGATTCAGTATTTCAGCAAACATTTTTGAGCATCTACCATATGAAATACGCTGTGCCATGTATGCACTGTGGAGGAAGCAAAGATTTTTTTATGTTCATGCAGTAAACATCAATTGAGCACCTACAACATACCAGACATTATTACAGGCGCTTAGAATATAACAATGAGAGATAATAAACAGTACATATAATAAACTGCTACTTTCTAAGGTATTTTAGAAGGCAATAAGTACCATGGAAAAAACTAAAAGTGAGGTAATAGGATCAGGAGTGTAGGGGTCGGGTGAGTGGGCAGGCTACAGTATGAAACAGGACGGTCAGTGGAGGCCTTACTGAGGTGAGCAGTGAGCCAAAGCCTGAAGGAGGTAAGGGAGTTAGCCAAGTGATTATCGGGTACAGGGAGTGAGGCAAGAGTGTGCCCCACTTGTGTGATGATCAAGGAGTCCAATGCTGTCAGAATGGGTGTGCAGAAAGAGAACAGAGAGATCAGGTCAAAGGGGAAAACAAAGCCGGATTATGTAAGGCCTTGTAAAGACTTGGGCTTTTTCACTTAGTGGAAAGAGGAACCATTGCAGAAATTTTAAAGCAAAAGAATAACATGATATAACTCATGTGTTAAAAAGTTAACTGGTGCTATGCTGATACGTGATTTAAACAGGAAGACCTGTGAGGAGGCTATTGCAGAAATGCAGGTGAGAGTTGAGTGTGGCATGGAGCTAAGTTGTAGTAGCACAGGTTGGGGAAGTGGGCAGACTTCGGATATATTTTGAAGGTAGAGCCAACAGGATGAATTGTATGTGAGGTGTGAGAGAATGGAAGGAGTCAAGAATGACTCCTAGGCCTTTGGCCTGGACACCAGATGGAGCTGCTATTAGTTGCAATTGAGAAGTTTGTGAATGGAGTAAGGTTTTTTTGGAGGGAGGGTATGGGGGATGTTGAGGGAGGAAAGAGGGAGAATGGATATTAGTTCAGTTTTTAAAATGTTGAGCTTCAGATATCTATTAGTCATCCAAATTTTGACATCAGGAATGCAATTGGAAATACAAGTGTAGACATTGGAAGAACTAGAGATATAAACAGGTGTTGGCTATAAATGGCACTTAAAGCCAAGAGGTAAATGATATTTCAAAGGAAGTGAGTACATACTGAGAGAAGAAGCCTGAAGATTAAGACTAAAGCCCTGCAGATCTCCACATAAAACTTTGAGCAAAAGAGGAGGAACAGCAAAGGAAGCAAAGAAGGGCAGCCAGAAAGCTAGGAGGAAATCCAAGAGAGAGTGGTATCCTGAAAGCCAAGAGAAGACAGTGTGTCAAGGACAAGGGAGTTATCACCTGCGTCTGAGGGGTGGACAAGGCACTAAGGACTGACTCTGTTGGATTTATCCAGTTGGAAGTCATTGGTAACCTTGCAAGTTTGCTGAGCCTTGCTGAAACTTTAAGACTATATTGTCTAGTTCCTACCTTCCTCCTTTCCCTCACACCCTTTCTTCCCTCCTATCCCTTTTCCTCTTTCCTTCCCTCCCCTTCCCTCTCCCTCACAGGGGTCAGCGCTGTGTTGTATTCTGACAGCTCTCCCAGCCACCTCTGGCTCCCTCTCCGTTTTCCCTCATAGGCAATTCCCCCAATAAATCTCCTGCATGTCTAATCCTGTCTCAACATCCGCTCCTCAGAGGACCTGAGCTAACACAGACTTTAATCAGCCCTAGAGCAGGGGCTTCTCTTAAGATTTCTTTGGCATTTGTCACTGCCTGACAGCCAGACCAAGAGTTGCCTTAGGGGCTAGGCAATTGCCAATGTAGAATGAACTGGGTGGGGACCCAAGGAGAGTCCCATGAGGTGTGGGACCCCTGACACTCACTCACTGTGTGACCTTGGTTAAGTCACTTATCCGCTCAGCTCATTAGTTTTCTCACTATAAAATGAATGGTTAGATTCAGTAATCTCCATGGTCCCTCTTATGCTGACATTTGAAATAAAAACTGTTTCGATTAATGTTAAGAATTATGTTACAAAATTGAGTAGGTAAAATCTGGAAACTTAGAATCAATGGAGAATAAAATTCCAAAGTAAAAAAAGGGGTACAAGTCACACTGAACTCAACACCCTGCCTTATTTTTTGTATTTTGAGTTTCAGGAGCATTTAGTGAACTTATTGCCAAATGTGAATGAAGAAGGGAGATCAGCAAATAACTAACCAAAGGCTCTTGAATTTCACTTACCTTCATTGCCTCTGGCAGGTAAAAAGGAATAGAGCAGGTGCATTCTTTGTCAAAATTAGTAACATTTTCCCGCAGTTTTGCACAATTTGCACATATATGTGTATAATTAATCTGTCAGGCAGGAAAAGAACAACTATTAATAAAAAATTACATGAGTACATGTATATTAAGATTCAAGCCCTGGGTCCCCCAAAATCTTCAAGCTGTCGGGGTCAAGACAGGGCACACTGAATAAAGGGCATCCCGCTGTGCAGGATGGGTGTTTCCACAGACACTCAGGGGCAGTGGGCCTCCACGCAGTCTTTCATTCTGGGGCCTGCAGCGTTTTGCACTGATCTGGAATTCAGTGTTTCTATGGCAAACTTATGCAACCAGTTGTGAAGTCTTATGCCTGGATCATAAAAGGTGTCGTTAGGAAAGTATTAGTTATGTCTCACGAGAACTGGGACTGTGGCCGGAGTCTAATCAGCTTTGTGGGGAAATCACTTTACTGTTTTTCCATTTTATTGTATGGAAAATATTTATACGAATGAAGCTCCTACAATGGCATCTAGAGGAAGTTATTAAAAATGACCAAACACAGAAAAAGAAGTATTTCCAAAATGTAGGGTTATCGACACAAGTGGAATAACTCTTATTTTGCAATCTGTTGTTAAATTCTGTGAGAATGGTAAAATGGACTCTGTAAAAAGGGCAGCGTGTCCCAAACAGTCCTCGCGGGTGGCAGTCTTGTAGAGGAGCAGCTGGAAGCAGCGCAGGGCAGAAAGGCCCGGAGCCCAGCCTCAGAGGCGCTGCCCCTCCCTTCCCACACGGGTGCTGTGGTTGTCACTGGTGCTGCGGTGTCACTGAGCTTCTGTGGCCTGCACTGGCCTCTGCCTCAGGTGCTGATGAGTAATTAGGAGATGGGAGAGTAGGGAAGCAAGGGAGTGGCTTTCTCCTTGGTAAATTGCCAATTAGGATTCTTTGAGAGAGAAGGCTAACAAGACAGACACAAGGGATTTTGAATCCTTGCAAAGCCACTGGGAGTTTTGAAGCCAACTAGGTAAAGCATTAGTACTGAATTAAAGATTAGCCAAAAGGTTACTTAATTGTACTTAGATGCTTATATTTATTTAAATTATTTCTTAAGCAGGCAGCCAGGCTTGAACTATTACTTTGGAGAATATTGATGCCTTTTCTGTTGATGAAATTGCATTCTACTTTTTAAAAATCATTAAAGAACAGGGCTGTATATCGATTGAGAGCTAATACACTGAACTGTGACTGAGGAAACTGGGACTCTAATTCAGTTAATCTCTGAACCTGAGTTGAATACTTAACCTCCAGCATCCACATTTTGTTCTTTAGCATCATTTCATCTAGCAGTTAATTGGTCTGCGAGATCATTGTAAGAAGTGTACATTCATTCTATTCTATGGATTCTTGTTGGAGTTCTACCAATGCAGAATTAGAAAAAAAATGTGTTTCATGATCAAATAATTTTTGAATAGATGATGTCTAAGGTGCTTTGTAGCTCTAAAAATTTTATGAGGAAAGTATATCTCTGATCAATTGTCTACTTTGGTGCTCAAGTGGACTTGTAAGCCTATAGCTCTACGATGACAGTAAAGATTATAGTCTGCTCCTCACAGAATTTTGGAGAGGCAGAAATTATTACTTTTTCTTGCTAAAAGTGAATTGTAAAAAGGGCACTTACTTGTTGTGCCCCAGGGCTAAGTGGGAAGAGGAACACCCACTCAGAACTTATTCCTCCTAGATCTGTGCTTGATCATACTAGCCTGGGTATGTCCTGCATCTTATCACCCAATATAATGAAACACTTCCATGTGCAACGAGGATCCCATACTCTGGTTTTCTTGTTTAAAAGCAAAGTGTAAGAAACAGTCCTGGGGAAGCTGGGATGGCTCAGTGGGTTAGGCGCTCACTTTGCAGCTCCGGGGACCGAGGATCGAATCCCGGCCCTGGCCGTGCTAACCCATATGCTGAACTGGGGAGTGCCCCCAGTTCAGTTCTCACCGGGGTGAGACCCCAGCCCAGTTCCTGCCCTGTGCAGCCCCACTCCCACCTGTGGAATGAAACTATGTGGAAAAACCAATGATGTGCAACTATGGAGACTGTTTGGGGCCCTCCCCCTTCTCTCTGTCTCTGTTTCTGTATCTCTCTCTCTCTCTGTCAAAAACAATAAATAAATCTTAAAAAAAAAAAAAAAAAAAGAAACAGTCCTACCTGAAGTGTCTTAAAAAAAAGGCAATTGCAAAATCCCCTAACATTATGACAAAAGCATTCTGTTGAAAGGTGTTTGCGGAGTGACCTTAGGCAACCATGGACTGAGGTCCCCCTCACATGCATGAGCCTGCACTTCATAGTGGGTGGGGTGGGTGACCAGAAGGGAGGAAGCAGAGAGGATATGGGAAGTGGAGAAGAACCAGAAAAGAAAGGGGTTGGGGCAGAAGAAAATAGAAAAGTAAACAGGATGATCTGTTTGTGGAAGTGAATATTAACATTGTAAGCCAATTTTTGTTTTTTTAAAGATTTATTTTATTGTTTTTGACACAGAGAGAGAGACACACACACAGAGACAGAGAGAAGGGGGAGGGCCCAGAACAGTTTCCATAGTTGCACATCATTGGTTTTTCCACATAGTTTCATTCCACAGGTGGGCACAGGGCTGCACAGGGCAGGAAATGGGCCGGGATCTCACCCTGGTGAGAACAGAACTGGGGGCACTCTCCAGTTCAGCATGTGGGTCCACTCGGACCGGGGCCGGGATTTGATCCTCGGTCCCCGGGGCTGCAAAGTGAGTGCTTAACCCACTGAGCCATCCTGGCTTTCCCAAAGCCAATTATTTTGTTATCCCCTTCAACGAGGCAAGTTTCAATTCTTCCTGCCATTTTGCCTCTGCCACCTGGTGGTTCAGATGGTTTACCTATCACACTGGAGGATTCAAAAGGATTTAGGGGCACTTAATTCCTGGAGAGATAAGCTTCTGGGAGCTGGGAGGAGGCAGCAGAAAACATAAGTGGAATGGCAATAGAAAACACGGGACCCAAACCAGGGTTTTCCTTTTTGAAGTCCTATTTGTCCTAGTACATCTTTTTCAATAGGTGCAAGCAATGCAACACACAAGGAAGGGGCTGTGGATGCGGTGAGCAAGCCACTTACTCGAACATTATGTTAGCTCAGTGAGGGCAGAAATCAACGTTTACATATCTCACTCATCTGCATACTCAGCAGAACTCTTTGCACCTTTAGCCTTTCATGAATATTAAATCACTGTTGATAGACATTGTCTCCATAATTTTGTCACTAACCATGTGGGGAGAGGGAACAGATCAGCTTTCCATGGATGCTTTTAGAGTGAAGGTCATAGGGCAGGGGTGGTGAACCTATGGCACACGTGCCCAAAGTGGCACGCGGAGCAATTATTTCGGCACGCGGAGCTGAGAGGGCGCTAAGGGCAATTTCACGGTGAGTTTAGATTACAGGGCCCAAATATCAACTAAAATTGATCTAAGTTGCAGATGGGAAGACAAAGAAGAGCGCCGTATACGTTTTTTAATTATAAGGAGTACTTTTCTGTTGTATTATTTGCTTTGGTTGATGCCAACTGTAAATTTATAGCAATAGATAGATGTTGGGTCATATGGAAAAGAGGGGGACAGTGGAATTTTTGAGAAGTCTGTCATGGGGAAACAAGTGCTTTCGGGAAATATATTTCCTCCAGATGAGAGACTTCCTGGTTCGAATAAAGTAGTGCCCTATGTTATAGTTGGAGGTGAAGCTTTCAGATTACACAAACATGGCATGAAACCATACTGTAAAATAACAACTTGAGGAGAAAAATCTAAAGTTATCTTCAACTACAGGTTAACTCATGTTCACAGAGTAACAGAAAATGCGTTTGGGCTATTGAGTCAAATTTTTTGAGTATTCTACTCTCCTGTTGCTGTCACACCTGAAACATGTGAACAACTTCTAATTGCAGCATGTTGTTTGCACAATATACTGAGGAATGACTATTTAGAGCACCACCAGCGGCCACATTATGAATACGATTCAAGATCCACCGGCGAGTATGGTATGCAAGAGCAGATGGTTTTGAAGTTAGAGAAACATTCATGAAATTTTTCAACGAAGAAGGTGTGCTACATTGGCAAGATGAATGTGTATTTAGATTCAGCAGCAGCCATTGATGGCGTTTGACTGTTTTGTGTACTTAATTGGTAATGTTTATAAGTACATAAATATTCATTAAAATTTTCACTTTACCATTCTTTCCAAGTTCTGAGGAAATGACAACCCAACTGTTCTCCTTGATCTGAAAATCTTTGAAGTCTTTATGTTGATGATTGTAAATGCATGGATGGTTTCTAACTTTTTCGAATAACTTCTCATCATCTCTCCACAAAATCGCTGTGCCATGGCGAAGCAGAAATATCACTGGACTGCCCGACTAGACGTCGCGTCTCGACTGCTCACGCTGTAGTCGAGACGTGGACATCGGGCGTCCACAGTCAAACGCGACGGCCGAGTCATCTCAGCAAAACCAATACCATTTGATATACATTGAATGAGTACACGGCAGTGACCTCTGACTGCTGGACGCAGCCGCCGGACGTGGCCACTGGATGCTCCAGTGAAACCAAACCTTTAGTGGCCTCTGACATCGGAACAATCCTTTTGACTTGGAGTCGTCAAACATTTTCTGCACTGTATGCTTTGTTTCCATTCACATCAAAGCACGCTCAATATTGTTGTCATATGTCACATATGTGACAGAGCAAGACTAGATCGTCCGCATCAGTCAGAAGCATCCATCGCTTCGATACCACCACTGGAGTGCTCTCTTTCTTTGAAGTTCGGGTTCAGGTCATTCAAAGAAACAGGAAAATTCATAAAATATGCAGACAAGGTAAAACTAAACGAACTGAAGTTGGATATGTTCCAATGGATTAATTTGTATGATTTTGAAATGCAGTTGATTGACTTACAGAGTAGTTGTATTTGGAGGCAAAAATTTATCGATTTGATACACGAATTAGAAAGTATTGAAAGAGATAGGTTAGCTGGGTCAACGCTGAACAATGCATAAAATGAAGTTCTGAAAACATGGAATTCCTTGCCTGAAAATTTTCAGTGTCTGAAAAATGTAGCAGTGGCAATACTCTCGATATTTTCCTCTACTTACTCATGTGAATCATTATTTTCAATTACAAACCTAGTCAAGTCCGATTTTAGGAGTAATTTAACTGATGCCTCAAGTGCAGCTTGTGTAATGTTAAAAACAACAAAATATAAACCTGATGTGATTCATCTGTCTTCTTTTGCACAACAGAAATCACACTAACAATGATAGAGGATTCTTTAATTTTCATGGGTACTCCGTGTATTTGACGACCAATGTTATTATAATTTAATTCTGTCACATGTTGTTTTCCTTTTTGTTTCATATAAATTATAATTTTATTATAGTATCATGTTATTCTACACCGAATAAAAATGTAATAAATGACTGATAGAGATTTTCTATGGTATTTAGTTTATATAATTACCTTTGTTATGCACTCTAATAAAATATTTAAACTTCAAAACAAATAATTGTGAATACCATTTAAA
The DNA here is from genome assembly GCA_004027555.1 of Craseonycteris thonglongyai. Taxonomy (NCBI): domain Eukaryota; kingdom Metazoa; phylum Chordata; class Mammalia; order Chiroptera; family Craseonycteridae; genus Craseonycteris; species Craseonycteris thonglongyai. The sequence goes on from PVKE010033158.1 coordinate 16,115, forward strand.
AAATTATTGTTTTTTGTTATAAAAACATCCTATGCCTCTTATAGACATAAAAATAATCAATACTTCTATCTCACTCGATGGGTTGGCACGCGAGTTGAGCGAGTATACTCTTATTTCATAAACTTTGGCACTCAATTGCCAAAAGGTTCGCCACCCCTGGCCTAGGGTCTGGGTCTGGTAATACGCTTAGAACTAATTTGAATGAGGCACTCAGTTAATTCATTAGACTGACTACGGGTATGGCTGATTTAGCCTCAGACCAGCTCTTGTCTCCTCTACGCAGTCCAGCTTCTAGGGGTTCCATCCTCCAACAGCTTGTTAATCATGTTGCAAAAAGGCTTGTGACTGAGGGGTGTGCCCCTAGCTCCAGCTTTCCTCACTCTGAGTGGAACTAGGTTCATTTTGCTAAGTGTCCATAAGAGTCCAGAAAGGTTTGGGTTCTTGCCTTTCCTACTTGTAAAGTGATGATCTCAGAGGGAGTTCATTTGCAAAGGGAAAAGACACTGAAAGTAGGGTGAAGCTGAAGACTCTACCTTTGGCTCTTCACTCTTTCTATTAAGATGATTCACCAGCATCTAGCAGTCATTTGGACTCCCCTCTCTTCTCCCACCTCCATCAATTGCTTGCTAAGTCCTCTGCTAGCATAAAAGCCTTCTGACTTTCCCAGACCCCAGTGAATAAGTGTGGCTGAGCCAACTAGTGTGAGAGTGCCAGTCCTCATGAGGGGGCCAATGATAAACAAAGCCACTACACAGAGGCTCGTCATCATCTGCACCTGCCAGCTGAAAAGGGGTTTCAGTCTTGTCTAGTTCCCTGATGAGGGGCTGTATTCTCAAACGAACCACTCATTTATAGCCCCACAGCTGAAAAGTCTTAGGAATTGCATTACATATGTAGAAAGAGACAAACCTCTATTTCCTTGGTGCTCTTTGCAGACAATATAAGGATGATGCCCATGACAAGGCAGAAAGCTCCTATGATAAAAAGGCCAAAGAGGATTCTGGTGGCTGAGAGATGAAGGTGGTAGGCGGGTAACTGCTGCTGCTTCAAGGCAGTGCTGCTGTTGGACAGTCTGGACTGACAATTCAGGGATGTCCTGTCCATTTTGATGCTGCAGGTGACTGAGATATACTTTTAAGACATTTATAACATTACTACTAATAGTCATACCATATAGTTGTATTATATTAAGAATGATGTGATCCTTCCTTTGTAGTTGCAGTCTTTTGTCTTCCTGGAATTACTGTATTTTTCAATGTGTAAGACAATACTTTTGTCTAATATTGTTTGACCAAAAATTGGAGGTTGGGGAAGCCAGGATGGCTCAGCGGGTTAAGCGCTCACTTTGCAGCCCCGGAGACTGAGGATCGAGTCCCGGCCCCGGCCCGTGCGGACCCACATGCTGAACTGGGGAGTTCCCCCAGATCAGTTCTCTCTCTGTCTCTGTATCTCTCCTTCTCTCTCTGTCAAAAATAATAATAAATAAATAAATAAATAAATAAATAAAAATTATAAAAAAAAAAAGTTTGGAGGTTATCTTATACACAGGAGTAACCCATGTATTGATTTCCTAATGTTGTGTTAGAAAAGTAGGGGTTGGTCCCGCTACTGCTGAGCTGCCGGCAGGCAGGCTCACAGAGGCATTGAAAAGGCAGCCGGAGCAGCTCGCCCGACCTCTGCTCTGAACCACCAGCCTCCCTGCAAACAGAGGAATCTGCTATTGTGTCTCAGGCCCGCCCTAGCTCCTACTCACACGCCCCCATCCCCTGAACCACACCTTCACTATCCTGCCTTCTAACAGCTAAAACTGCAACCTAAAAGAACAGCCCCAAGGCACAGAACTGACTGCTTCCCCCAACCCTCTCCCAAAATCTCCTCCTCCCACAACTGAGAAGCCCACCTGATAGGAAAACCCCCAGTGGGAAAGCATACTCATGCGCAGAGGAAAAAGAACCACATCAAACACA
>PVKE010033159.1:0-18087 GCA_004027555.1 Craseonycteris thonglongyai
TACTTCATATACTCTGAATCATCTCAGTGACAAAGTGGAAATAAAAAGAAAAGAGTACTTTAGTTTCAATCAAAATTAATATAGTTCATTATAAACTATCGCTTATTAAAACCCTACCAAATATATTTTCACAAAAAAAGAAAGAAAAAACAAACAAACAAACAAACAAAACCAGAAAGCAAATGATTCATAGTAGTATCAGGAACCATGACCCTGTTCTGCTGGCTCCTAGGAACCACCAGCTTCCATGCAGCCTAAATGTTTGTCCCCAAGAGCTAAGCTGCTGTGAAGACAGATCAGTGTGGGTGGGCCCTGGCCAGCCCACTTGATCTACAGACAGGAAGTCACCCTACATGGGGAACTGCAGGAATGAAAAATAACCCCTTCTCATTTGGAATGTAGAAACAAAGAAAAAACAAAACAACAAATCCACAGTCTAATGGAAATAAATTACAGTGAGATGCCCTGGATTCAAATACTGACTTTGAACTTTGTTTTTAACTTTGAGTGAATTACATAACCATCTAAGCCTTAGTTCTAATCTTTAAATTATTGGCGGTTTTACTATGGTGCAGTTTTTAATAAAAACATATAAGTTTCCCAGAAGCAGATATAGTAATTTAAAATATAAATTTTTGGTATTAACAGACTTAAGTTTGAGTCTTGGCTGTTCATTATTTATAGGAGTTTTTCAATCTCTTTTATCTTTAGTTTCCTTATCTTTAAAATGCTGGGAAATAATATCCACCTCAAGAGGCTGTTGAAAGGATTAATATAATATATAATAAAGGTATAATATATTAATATAATATATAATAAAGGTATTATATAAGGACAATATAAGGTCTTAGCCAGTGACCAGATTACAGAAAGCACTCAAAAATGATAGCTATTATTACCTTCTCAAGTTTTTCAATCTGCCTGTTACGCACTGAAGTATTATCAATTATCATAACATCCACAGGTTCTTCTTGTTCCAATTGGTACTTATTTACTCCAACAATTACTTCAGAACCTATTAATTTCCCAGAGAAAAAATAATGTCTAGATTCAATTCACAAATAATTGCCAACAGTAATAATCTGATGACGTATTTTACTTAGAAGTTTAATATTTTTAAGTAGTATTCTGAACTCTTAATGAAACTTCAATATAGATAAAACAAAATCTGAATATGAAATCGGGGGTGAAAAGGGAAAGAACAAGTATAAATCAGAATCTCCGTAACGGCAAAGTTTTATTATTCTCCTAATTGATATGCTTCCCCAGAGTTTCTGATAAACTCTCTTCTAACATTTTTACAAAATCAAAACACTAATAGCAGCTGCCATCTAAATTTATTATGGTAGAAGATTAACATCCAAAACCCAATAGGTTTTCTAATACTTTTTGAATTCTCTTATGGCCAATCTCTCTTAAACAGAAAATATTTTAAAATCTATAAAAAATAAACCAGAATTATAGACATGTCCTTAACATGATAAAGGACATACATGGTCTCAAACTATTATACCAGACTATTAGTCTATCTAAAGATATCCTAACACACCTCCCCCGGATTATATCCTTTATTTCCTTCATAAAACTTATCAAAATCTTTAATTATTTTTATTTACCCATTTACTTGTTCATTTTCTCACTCTTACCAAAATGTAAGTATGGCTGCAAAGACCCTGTCTGTCTCGTTTATAGTTGTATGCCTACACATAGCACAGTGTCTCAAATACTTAAGACTAAAAAAGAATTGACTCGGGAATCTGGGATGGCTCAGTGGGTTGAGTGCTTGCATTGCAGCCCTGAGGGTCCAAGGATACAGTCCAAGACCCGGTCCCGGTCCCAGTGCCAGCCCCGGCCCATGCAGATCCATATGCTGAAGTGGGGGTGTGCTTCCCACCCCAGGTTGGTTTCTGCCAGGGTTAACTTCCCAAGTAGGAGATTCCCAGTTCAGCTCTAACCAGGACACATACACAAAATGGGCATATCTCCACACATATTTTTTATTCTGTGTACACGCTTGTCCATGTGCATTCATGCATGCAAAAATATAAACATAGAGATGGATGGATGGATGGATGGATGGATTGATGGATGGATGGATGGACAAACTGATGATCTATCGATAGATGAAAATGAGAAACATTTTATCCAAGTTTCATTTTTCTATTAACTATGCAATGTTATCTTCAAACAAATTAATATTTCTTTTGAAATACTGGATTTCACATGTAAACTTTTCTATTTCATTTTACCAGAATCTATTCTAGCTTGTCTTCGGGCAGCACATTCTTCAATTCGAAGTTTAGGTATTCCCTCTGCTACAGCTTTGGCCATTCCACCCATTTCTTCTATTTCATTAATGAGCTAATAAGAAATACAGATTAATAAAATGAGAATAATAACCTATTCAACTATGTTACATAATTATTTTAGTGGTAAATTTAATGATTCAAAAGAAAAGAATATCAAGAAAATTAATTTGAAATTTCACAGCTAAAAATATTGTATTATATATTTGAAAGTTGCTAAGAGAGTAGATCTTAAAAGTTCTCACACACAAAAAATGTGTAACCATGTGTGGTGATGGATGTTAACTAAACCTCATATTTTGGTAATCATTTTACAATATATTATAAACCTCAAATCATTATGCTGTATATATACCTAAAACTAATAAAATGTTACATGTCAATTATACATTAATTTAAAAAAATTTTGTATTTAAAGTTACTTGTAAAGACAACAGAAAAACTAACAAGTATATTCTAAAAAACAAAACATTTCACTCAAGTCTTGGGAGAAACTAAAAATAAGATCAATTCTCTAGTATTTAATTATAAAATTTTCATCATTACACAAATACCCTTTAAAAATATATTTCAAAATACTATTTTGCTTTTCATTTGAGCATCAGAATGATGATATAACTCCATCTTTATTAACTCCAGCAATCATCTAAACTTTCACACAGCCTCATATAGAAATGAAATGGTGGGAAATGGATGGTGGGATAGTACGTATATGACTCAGCAGAAAGAAGCAAGGTCAAACTTGCTTTCCCTTGAAAAATTCAAAACAGAGGAATCTGTATGGAATTCTATGGAATTCAACACAAGCCACGAGAAAGATAAGCTAAAAAGCTGGGGGCTGCTTGAGATTTGCAACTACTGTTTTCCCATTCTGTGAAGAGAAGCAAAGTTTATTCTCTGCAGAAAATGAACTAGAGGCAATGCACTATCAAACACCAAAAATAAAGAATGAGGCAAGATGTCTTTCTGAAATAAAAATCTGTATTCTGAATGATAAGACTAAAGACAAAAGGCACACACAGGAAATAGATAATATGGGATGTAATAAAAAAAAAAAAAAAAAAAGAACTTCAAAAAAAAATAAATATCCTCAAAAAAATAAGAAGAGATTGTGTATTAATGAAACAAAGTAGTATGACATACAACAGAGAAAATTAGAAAATAAAATGAATTCTTGGAAATTAAAAATATATATGAATTTTAAAGTATTTAAGTAGAAAGGTAAAGTTGATTACTCCCCAAGAAAACAAGAGAACACATAAGAACATTAGAGTATCATTTAAGAAAGTCTTTACCTGATAACTAGGAGTTCTAAAAAAAGAAATCACAGAAAAATGGCAGGAAGAAAATTATCAAAGAAATAATACAAGACAATGTTTCAAAGCTATAAGAACATGAAAAAGGGCAGATGAACAAGGCCCACCAAAGATCCAGTACAATGAAGGAACTATACACATACCAAGGTGTATCAATACAAAAATTAAGAAGAGATCCTGAACCTTTCAGAAAGAACTATCCTGAAAGAGAATGGCATCAAATTTATGAACAAAGATATTAGAAACTTGTAGAACAAAAAATAAACCAATGATTACAAATTTACTTACAAAATCCCAAATGAAAATAATTTCAAACCTAGTCAGACCATTAATCAAATATGAGAATAGAATAAGGACATTTTCAAGCATCCAAACTTTCAAATAATTCATCTTCCATGCACATTTTTTAGGAGGTTCCTACGAAGTGTTATTTAACAACAAAGAGTAAATCAACAGAGATAGATGAAGGATTCAGGATACAGATTTAACACAGCAGACATGAAAGGAAGTACCAGGATAATGGCAAAGAGAAATAAAAGGACAAAAAATGGACTAGAGAGAAACCAACCTAATCAAATAAGAACATCAGAGAATTCAAGAAAAATTGATACTAAGATATAATTACATTGGTAGTATGGAACGAGAGGAAAAAAAGGTATAAATCAGTTAAAATACTAAATTACCAGACTAGCAAATGTCTGAAATTGACAGAATTAGAACAAACAGTATGTACATATACAGTTGACCCTTGAACAATGTGGTAGTTAGGGATGCCAACCCCCATTCAGTCAAAAAGTCATGTATAAATTTGTTCCCTCTCCACCCCCGAAACTTAACTACAGTAATCCCTGGGTATCCATGGTGGGGGGTATTCTTTCCATGATCCCTCACATATATCAAAATCCACAAATGTTCAAGTTCCTTATATAAAATGGCATAGAACAATGCACATGGTCAGTCCTCCATATCCAACTACATGTTTGTTAGAAACAATCCACATGTAAGTGGACCTGTGCAATTCAAACCCATGTTGTTCAAGGGCCAACTGTAATTCTAAAATATAGATAAAAACAAAAACAAAAGATGTAGCTAACACAAGGAAGCAGGAAAAAAAGCAAGTGAGGGACAACAGACTGCTATATTCTTGTTATAAGCCTTTCAATACTAGTTGTATTTTTAACTCAATAAAATACTTTAATACATATTAAGCAAGATAAGACAGACTGAAAAAAATCAAGAACCATATGATTTCACTTATAAGTGGCATATAAAACTGAAAATAAAGAAATAAAAACTTATGGACAGTCTATATATAGTTTAGAGGTTACCTAAAGGGAAGAGGGGAAAGGGGTTGGTGGGGGAGTAGGGAGGGGGCATCAAATATATGATGATGGAAAGAGAAATGACTCTGGGTGGTGAGTACACAATGTAATATATAAACACTATAATGTGGAATTGTACACCTGGAACCTAATAATTTTTACCAATGTCACCTCAATAAATTTAACAATTAATAAAAAAAATATTTTAATACAAATACATATATATTTTTATATAGTGTTTCAGAGTCAAATCTAAAATCCCTCTTTTCCTTCAAACATTGTATTAATCTTGGTAAAAATCTATAAATAATTTGATTTATAAATCAAAAAATCTACAAATCTTTATAAATCTTAAAAGCAAGGTTTCAAAGAAACTGACCTTCAAGGCAGCATCATAAACATCATTTGTGAGAGATTCCATCATATAAGAACCTCCCCAAGGATCAGCCACTTTGGGAATCCCAGATTCTTCTTGAATGATGATTTGTGTGTTCCTGGCAATTCGAGCACTTTTCACAGTTGGCAAACCTAAGGCTTCATCAAAAGAATTTGTGTGCAAAGACTGCGTCCCTCCAAATACTGCAGCCATAGCTTCTATTGTGGTACGAATAATGTTATTGTAAGGATCCTAAAACGTTTGAGAAAAAAAAAAAGCCAACACTTTACATACAGCTATATATATATATATATATACACACACACACACACACACACACAGCTATAAAAGACAATATGATTAAGCAGTGGCTGCTGCATACTTTCTTTGCCAATGTCTACATTAGGCTTCAGAATATGAAATAAACTTAGAAAAGTTAGTAAATGAGCCAGGTTTAGAATTAAGAGTCAAAGTGTTTAGTCTGTGCTTAGACACTAAAATATTGCCTATTATACTCTCTGAAGCATTAAGTATTTGTTGTATTTACTTTTGAATTGCCTACTGTACTATAAGCATGTCATGAATATATACTTTGTCTACTTAGAAAATAACATCCTTTCATGTCATAATTCACTATCCCCTAATTATTTTATATATAAAGTACCATAATAATGTACAAGGATGTACAGGCACTCAATAAATAATTTATTAAATTAATAATAAAACAGATGAACAGTGGACTGAGACAGGAAATCTGAGTTCTAGTTTCTTGTGTTCCTAATTGTGATGTAGGCCAGTCATTGTACCTTTCTAAACATAAATTTCATGAGCTGTAAAAATGAGGAGTTTACTAGAAAAGCAATTATTAAAGTTCCTTCCAACCATGAAATCTATATTTGTCCATTTGTAAGAACATGAAGTTGCACTGGAGTACATCAGTTGTTATTCACTAGTAAATGTATAAAAGCAATCTAACTTTAAAGTTATGATATTTTTAAATGTAGCAAAATAGTATGTAAAGAAACTGAATGCAAAACAAATCATCATAAAATTTTTAATAAAATTAACTTCAATTACCCAAGTGATGATAGTTTTTATTTCCACATAACTATAATGAATATATATATGTGAATAATATAAAATTTATTTAGGCAGTTTTGTTATGAATTTTAACTCAAAATTATTTAGTATAATATTTACTAAATTATGATTTTTCTTCATCACATTTTTTTCACTTTAAAAAAAAAATTATTTTATTATTTGACGGAAGGTGAGACAGAGAAAGAGAAAGAGAGAAGGGTGTAGGGCCCAAATCAGTCTCCACAGCTGTACATCATTAGTTGTGACATAGTTTCATTCCACACAGGTGGATGTGGGGTCACACAGGGTAGGAACTGAATTGGGGGCAGTTTAGCATATGGGTTTGCACGGGCCAGGATCAGGATTCAATCCCTGGAACTCACAACTGCAAAGCGAGCATTCATCCCTTGAGCTATCCCAGTATTCTCTTTGTTCACTTTTTTTTTTTAATTTTTATTTTTTTTAAGATTTATTTTTATTGTTTTTTGACACAGAAAGAGACAGAGAGAAGGGGGAGGGCTCAGAGCAGTCTCCATAACTGACAGCATTGGTTTTCCATATAGTTTCACTCCACAGGTGGGCGCTGGGCTGCACAGAGGCCTCCGGAATAGGCCCCAGCAAGAACTGAACTGGGGGCACACCACACCCCAGTTCAGCATATGGGTCCACATGGGCCGGGCCAGGAATTCGATCTTCGGGCTCCAGGGTTGTAAAGCCAGTGCTTAACCTGCTGAGCCATCCCAGCTTCCCCTTTTTTCACTTTTAAAAAGTAAAACAGTACACACTACATGTAAGCAAAGATTTAAATGTTTTATATTCTTAACCACTAGAGGGAGTTAATTTTACTTATTATAATATGTGTAAAATCAAACTTAACAATTATGCTTCAGAATAATTATGATTTCCAAATACTAGCAGACAGGTTCTTAAATCTATCTCTTGAATGTGTCATTTTGCTTAAAAGTAAATATATGACTTCATTAAAACTTTACACTTTAATTATACGCATACCTGCTCAGTCAGTGACCATCCTGACGTCTGACAATGTGCTCGTAGAAGAAGAGATTTAGAGTTTTTAGGTTGGAAAATTTTTTCTATTAAGTGAGCCCAGAGTCTTCTCCCAGCTCTCATTTTTGCTACTTCCATATAGAAGTTCATCCCAATTCCCCAGAAGAAAGACAACCTAAAATAATAATGTTTAGTCTGGAATTTGACTATACTTAACAATATAAAATGGAAAATGGAAGTAATTGCATCACACACTAAAAACAATATCCAGATTTTAATTTCAAACAACTTAAAGTAAAATCAAAGCATATATACTTCAGTAACTTAAACCTAACATATAAAAAGTACAGCTTTATGCATACAAAATAGCTATGACTTTTCATTTTAAAATTTGTTGTGTCCTTAAAGAATAATTCACTTTTAAATATATATGCACTTTCTAAATATAAATATATTTCAAGAATACCCAAAGGCAGGGGTCATATACAAAGGGGATAAAACCACAAACTTGCTTTGCTTAGACAGCAATTAAGTTTTCATTTTTTTCTTAAAGAGTAATTCTTTATTAGGTCTAGGCATATATTTTTCCAATTGTTCCCAACCCACTACTACCTTTTACCTTATATCCTGTACATACTTAGGTTATTTGTCTAAGTCTAAAGGCACAAAGATTGTCAATCATATGTAACACAAGGTAAGGCTTAAGAAACTAAAACTTACGGTAATAAAAATTATTGATATACACTTAGAAGAAAATCTTAAAACAGCAGTTCTCAAATGTTTGGTCTCAGGATCCCTTTCACTCTTAAAAATTACTAAAGAAGGGGAAGCCGGGATGGCTCAGTGGGTTAGGCGCTCACTTTGCAGCCCCGGGGACCGAGGATCAAATCCTGGCCCCGGCCCATGTGGACCCATATGCTAGACTGGGAAGTGCCGCCAGTTCGGTTCTCACTGGGGTGAGACCCTGGCCCAGTTCCTGCCCTGTGCAGCCCCCGCGCCCACCTGTGGAACAAAACTATGTGGAAAAACCAATGATGTGCAACTATGAAGACTGTTCTGGGCCTTTCCCCTTCTCTCTGTCTCTGTACCTCTATCTCTCTCTCTGTCAAAAACAATAAAAATAAATCTTAAAAAAAAAAATTACTAAAGAATGGGGGAAGCCAGGATGGCTCAGTGGGTTGAGCGCTCACTTTGCAGCTCCAGGGACCAAGGATCGAATCCCAGTTCCGGCCTGTGTGGACCCATATGCTGAACTGGGGAGTGCCCCCAGTTTGGTTCTCACCAGGGCGAGACCCCGGCCCAGTTCCTGCCCTGTGCAGCCCCACGCCCACCTATGGAATGAAGATATATGGAAAAGCGATGATGTGCAGCTATGGAGACTGTTCTGGGCCCTCCTGCTTCTCTCTGTCTCTGTATCTCTCTCTCTTTCTGTCAAAAACAATAAAAATAAATCTTTTAAAAAATTACTAAAGAAAACATTTTTTTATTTGGATAATATTTTATATATTAATTCATTTAGAAATAACAATAAATCTACATGTTAACAAAGTATTTTATAAAAAATAATAATACCCTTCTAAAACAAAAATTATAAGAGCCATTGTTTTAAATTTCTGCAAATCATTTTTTTTTTTTTAATATATATTTTGTTGTTTGAGAGAAGGTGAGAGAGAGAAGCAGAGAGGACCATAGCAGTTTGCAGTTACACATCATTAGTTGTGACACAGTTTCATTCCACACAGGTGGATGTGGGGTTGCATGGAGTGGGAACCAAACTGGGGGCCTCCCGCATGGGACGAGAGAACCTTTACTGCCTTCCAAGCAGTTATCAGTTGTGCCACAGTTCATCAACATGTGGGTTTGCATAGGCCAGGGCTGTGATTTGATCCCCGGACCTTGCAGTTATAAGGAAAGCACTCAACCTGCTTCTCTATCCCAGCGTCCCAAAAATCTCTTTCATGTGGTTTAAGGTAAGATAGATGAAGTCACATATTGCTTCTGCATTCAATCTACTACAACATAACATATCATACAGTATCTGGAAAATACCACTTTGTCACTTTCATTGACTCTTGAGAGAATGAAAGTGACAAAGGAAGTCTTAATATAATCAAGAAAATTGTTTTAAACTCTAAAAGCCAGGAAAGGGTTTTAGTGATTCCCAGGAGTTCTTGGACCACACTTTGAGAATCGCTGTCATAGTAAGTATGCAACAAATCCTGGTGTAAGGAGCATTCACTAGTCCATAAACTCTCTGGGGATAAAGCCACATTTTTGTCATGTTGTAGTCCAAGCATATAAGCTAGTGCTTGGCCCAGAACAAAACTTCGCAAGTGATTCTCATTGAACTGATTTATGACCCACAATTTTAAATACTTCATAAATTTCATTTAAGTGTTTGTTGTTTTTTTAATGGTGTTTTTTTTTTTTATATTTTTATTTATTTTTGACAGAGAGAGAGAGAGAGAGAGAGAGAGAGAGAGAGAGACAGATACAGAGATAGAGAGAGAACTGAACTGGTGGAGCTACCAGTTCAGCATATGGTTCTCCACGGGCCGGGGCCGGGATTCGATCCCTGGTCCCCGGCGCTGCAAAGTGAGCACTCAACCCACTGAGCCATCCTGGCTTCCCCAATTTAAGTGTTTTATGTTTATCAACAAGATGTTTTTATTAACAAGATGTTTTTAATAGCACTGTGCATTCCAAAACATTCGTAAGTACAAAAGAAAAATATAAAACACAACAGACTTCTGTATTTTAAAATGAAAAATATTAAAAGAATTTGTCTTAAATATATTTACATTTTAATATTATTTGTCAAAATGTGTCATCTAGTTGAGTTCTCTGAATAGCAAGAGACAAAATATTCCTCTTATTTGCCAAGAAGTATGATCAAATTTAATTTTGATTTTTTTAATTATAAACTGTGTTGGCTTATTTAATTATTATCACTCATATAAAACATAACAGAATCTAGTATAACACTTATATGTACAAATTCATTTTTGCTATACACTCATATAATGGTCATATAATGGTTCTATACATATTCTTAACATTGAGACAATATCTGAGTTTAATTTACTCACCTTGGTGCAAATTCATCAATTGTCAGGCCAGCTTGGAGTCCAGTCCTACAGTACTCTAATCCATCTGCTATCGTATAGGCCAGTTCCAGAATGGCATCAGCACCTGCTTCCTGCATATGGTATCCACTAATGGAAATTGAATTAAATTTTGGCATGTGCTATATAAAATTAAAAAAATAAATAAAAGTATTAAAAATCTAAAAAGGTCCTATTAAACATTTTCTAAAAGACAATATTATTTTTAAATGATATGCAACTCAGATACGCTGAGCTTATAATATTAATTGAAAACACTTAATGCTTACTTTATTACATTCAATTCACTTTCCAATTAAAATGGCATCCAATAAACCATCATAAACACTGCACCTGCTTTATTTTTCTAGTGAAAAGGAATTTGTATCAACCAACCTTTAGAACCAAAAGTTTAAACTCTGAAATTAGTTGGCTGAGATCAGGAATATAACCTTTGCCTTGAGAACTAAATAAAGACATTTTTAATTCAAAACCAATGACTTCAACCTCATAGGAGGTCCTAAAACCTCACAACTTTGGGCTAATCTGCTGATGATGTATAAAATTATTATTTCTAGTTAATTATCTCATTTGAATGACGTCAATGAACATGAATAAGTACACAGTGCAGGTATAAAAAAGATTTGATACTTACTATAATACTATATACAGAAACAATACAAGATAAAAGTCCTGGCTTAAAAATGAAGGATTTCACTCTGATTTACTGTGACATTTAATGTTAAACATATCTCAAACAGGTTCTTTCTACTGTAATTACTAAGAAAACAGCATTTCCACTATTCTAACATTTCATGCATATTTTGAGAGCCAAAAAATTAGTACCCTTCCCAAGAATTAATCAAACATAGATTAATAAAAACAAAATGGCAGAAACTCAGCATAGTAGCTAAGAACATGGGACTCTGGAGTCAGAGTGCTCAACTTCTAGCAGTCCCTTTCCTAGCCATTAGATGGCAGGCAAGCTTCCCAACCTTGCTATTCCTGAGTTACCTAAAGTATAAAATACAGATAATAAGTCTGCCTTTCTCATGGAATTGATATAAGAGTAAATGAAATTATTCCTCTAATCCACTTAGTGGCACGCCAGTACACAGTGAGCACTCAAATACACATCAGTTGTTGTTTGCATATGGTATGGATTATCTGTACTTTACTTTGCAAATATTTTATTTATAACCAACCAATAGCTCTTTAAAAACTTCCATCACAAAAGCAATAAGGGGATTGAATTACATGGAATTGAGATATTACTTGATTATATTTGGAGTTTATAAATAAGAAGCAAGGAAACAAATAGGTGTTTCTCTACTGAGAAGAGTATAGTAGCAAAATTTAAGAATGGAAATACTGGAATATTTAAATATTATTCAGCCTTACAAAAAAAGGAAATTCTGGCACATGCTACATGGACATTTTGCTAAGTGAATAAGCCAATCGCAAAAAGAAAGATACTATATAATTCTATGTAATACGAGGTACCTAGAGTAGTCAAATGCATAGAGACAGAAAATAGAAGGGTGGTTGTGGGGGAAGTGGGAGCGAAGGGAAGGGAGAACGGAAAGTTATTATTTAATAGGTACAGAGTTTCACTGTTGCAAGATTAAAACAGCTCTGGAGATGGATGGTGGTGACAGTTCCACAACAATGTAAATGTACTTAACGCCAATGAAATTATTAAAATGGTAAATTTTATGTTATGTGTATTTTGCCACAATTAAATTGTTTTAAAAATAAATAATATAAAAGTTTATAGTTTACAGAGTACATCATTATAACATTATTTGATCACTATCTAAAATTGGTACTTTCGTCACTTATATAAGACTATATAAAGCAATTTTGAACTCGTAGATGACACTAGGATCTTTCACAAGGTGAAATGCCCAAGTACATGACATCACAGACTGCTACTATCTACTCAGTAACCATTCTCCACTCTCCTCCTATAACATCTGAGCCATAAATTCAGAGTGCAAAGTGCAAGAACACATTTCCAATCTTCTCTCACTACTATGTGTGTCCACTGAGATACACAAGTGAAAGTTTAGTTTGTTCCTTCTGGAAGTTCACCGTTCATCAGAGGAGCTAGGTCCCTCTCCTCACAAACACACCTGGCCCACTTACTTCCTTAAACATGAGCTGGGACACTAAAATAGAAAAACAAGATGAAAAGACACTGGAACCCTTATGAATGTGGTAGTTCCATATAACCAAGCCCTTAACAGCCCACCTTTCAACTTCTTTTACATGAAAAAAAAAAAACAAAAACTGCCCCTTATTTGAGCTACTGCTACTTGTGTATGTGTTTATCATATGCTGCTAAAATGCATTCCTCCTGTGAATATGAGTATGTTCTCAAAATCAAAAAAGGTAACATAAATGTATAATTCAATACAATTCAATTCACATAGACAAATGTAATCTATGAAAATAAAATTGCAAAGTGTAACACCTAAATATCAAATGAGGAGATCAGGCAATGCTTGATCTGAGTTCTGAGATAAGAGTTCTGAGATAATAGCAATTATAAAAGGTAAAAAAATAACTTTTTGATGGTAGAGGAGGGATTTGCCCTTTGCTATGAAATAATGACCTAACTTTAAGGTTGGTAAGGAGACCACTGCCAGTAAGAAGCAAAGTGTGAATGATGGGGGTAATACATATTTAAATTACTCAGAGGAAAATGAAGCTCTGTGTTTCCCTGTGGAGGGACTGCTGTTAATATAGGAACACTATAAGACCCTTCTTTTCCTACCACTCTGATTGGAAAAGATTATCTAAGTCACTAGTGAAATATCAGGGATCTCATCATGGTTAGATATAAGTAGTATCTTCTAATCCAGTTTTTAGCAGAAATAAAGCTGATTATTTTGATCCCCTCAGATGTCTGACACCAGTGTCTACTCACAAATTAATCTGAACTCTGAAGAGAAATAAATATAAATTATGAGCCCTTCCTGATTATAACAATTATCAGAGAATAAAAATTTTCATGATAAAATACAGTAAAGGTCTAGTGGTCAGATTCCTACAGGTAATGACAGACCATACAGTTAGTACGTTAAAGACTGAAAATTGAAATCTAAGACCACACACACATGCAAAAAAAAAAACAAAAAAAACAAATAAAAAACCCATACCCTGACTTTATACTACAACTATTACTAAGATTACACATATTACCAAATTTACATTAGATTATGGTATTTTATAAAAATTCCTACTCAAAGAACTACAGCAAAACCTATAACCACAAAGTATACCTTTGCTGTATATTGGAAGATGTCAGCAATAATTTTCATGGATGGTTCTGGAGGAAAAATATAAGTATTTCTGACCATAAACTCCTTTAATATATCATTTTGAATTGTACCAGTAAGTTTCTCTTTAGGTACACCTTGTTCTTCTCCAGTAACTATAAAATTTGCAAGAACTGGAATAACTGCTCCATTCATGGTCATTGAAACTGACATTTTTTCTAAAGGAATTTCATCGAAAAGAATTTTGGTATCTTCCACAGTGTCAATAGCAACTCCAGCCATTCCAACATCACCACGAACTCGAGGGTTGTCTGAATCATAGCCACGATGTGTTGCCAGATCAAAGGCAACTGATAATCCCTGCTGACCAGCTAAATAAAGAAAAAATAACATAGGATTAGAGTCTAGCATATAAGTAAACTGACTTACCTATCACCACCAGAAGTGCTGATTTATCCCATCATAATATACTTTTATAACAAACATATTTTTATGCTCATAGATGTCAAAATCAATTTAAATGGATACTTTATTTCCCAAGAGAGTCAGTTGTTTTCCTTGTGCTAAAATACATAAATTGAATTCCAGATATCACTATAAGAAAGGACGAAAGGAACAAATCAAGACGTTTTACTTATCCTTGTCTATCTGGAGATTTTTGTTTTGTTTTACTCTTAACAGTTTTTCATAAAAACATTTTTAAGATTCATGTAAAGATTTGGCTGTTTATATATAGTTAACATAATTTATTTTATATAGTTATTTTATATAGTTAACATAATAGTATTTGTATGCTTGCTTATTTGTGTTCTTGGATGTTCAAATATTCTCGGAAATAGAACTATGAAAATCATGTGAAAAATAAAATATTCTAGATTGGTGAGCTCATAATACAACTCACTGACGATGTATTGTAGAATTGTACATCTGGAACCTGTGTAACTTTACTAACCAATGCACTCCAATCAATTTAATAATATAAAAAAAAAAGAGAGAGAAAATAAATTATTCTATACTAAATAGAAGATCAGTCCTCCAACGCCAATACAAACTTAAAGATTCTTAAGTTTAGCATTCAAATAATAGGATTTTATTATAGATCAGAAAGAATAAATAGTAAATATGATTTTCAGATAATGAATGACAGATTATACTGAGTATATTTATACATTACTTTTATTATTTATTTGGGGCATCATTTAAACCATTTTCTCTTCTAATTCCTATCCTAATAATGTTAGTTAGAAAGCAAAGGCAGGGGAAGCTGGGATGGCTCAGCGGGTTAAGCGCTTGCTTTGAAGCCCTGGGGACCGAGGATCGAATCTCGGCCCCGTCCCATTAGGACCCATAAGCGTTCTTGCTGGGGCCTATGTGGGAGCCCCCAGCCCAGTTCCTGCCCTGTGCAGCCCCATGCCCACCTGTGGAGTGAAACTATATGGAAAACTAACGCTGTCAACTATGGAGACTGCTCTGGGCCCTCCCCCTTCTCTCTGTCTGTCAAAATCAATAAAATAAATCTTAAAAAAGAAAGAAAGAAAGCAAAGTCAATGTTTCTTTTCTTCATACAACTTCACTTCACTTAATTCCTTTTATATCAAGCTTGTCTAACCTGCCGCCCATGGGCTGCATGTAGCCCAGGATGGCTTTGAACGTCACTCAGCAGAAATTCTTAAACTTTCTTAAAATATTATACGATCTCTTCTTTTTTTTTAGCTCATTCGCTTTCATTAGTGTCAGTGTATTTTATTTGTGCCCAAGACAATTTTTCCCTAGGAAGTCAAAACATCGGACACCCCTGTTTTATACAATATGCATGTAAGTGCTGTTTGCTTGCAAGAATTTAGTATGTTATTCTAACTCATTTATCTTTTAACCATGGAAGTTGAAAAATATTCATTTTTCAGACTATAATCTAAACTACAAAATTGTAAAATGACTATTACCATTGCCGAGATTAACCAGCCTCCCTTTTAAAAAGCCAAGATTTGAAAGTATGTTTGCTCAAAATACTGTATCTCATATTAAAATCTCACCCTTAATATTGTCTTTATAGAACTTATTGCTCTCTTCCACAGTGCTAAAGCCAGCATACTGGCGGATGGTCCAGGGCCTAAAAGTGTACATGGTGGGATATGGTCCACGTGTAAATGGCTTTACCCCTGGAAGTTCTTCAGGTAAGTCCTTGGTATCCCTACTGGAATATAAGGGCTTTATGGCAATCCCTTCTGGAGTGCGCCATATCAGGTCTTCTGGATTTTTGCCTTTCAGCTGCTTTTTAGCGAGAGCTGCCCATTCTGGGTGAAGGGGTTGTTGCTGGTGCAGAAGTCGCTGCCATAAAAGCCTGGAGCCTGATGCATCATTTAGTCGCTTCAGATGGTGAGACGGAAGTGAAAAAAACTGAATCTTGGCCTTCAACATGATGGTTCATAGAAAACACCCAGCAGAAACAAAAACTAACCTAGAAAAAGAAGCACAGTGTATATTCAATTATGAGAGACAGGCAAAATGGGAACTACTGGTGAAAAAAGAGAAAGAAGAGGATATATTAGTATGATTTCATCTCTTCTCCTTTTATGCTCCCTGTACCTGGATTTTATAACTTTGGTCCCTCTTCTTCACAACTACTATTAATGTTCTTAGTCTTCTTCAATAGCCTGTTAGCTGGTTTTATTGACCAGTCTTAGCCCCCTCTAATCCATTCTACACAATGATACCAATTCAAATCTGATGTCACAGTTCTCTTAAGATTTTTCTAAGGCTATGTCTACATGATATAGAGAATATAACATACAGCCTCCTAATTGATTCTTTCATTCAAAAGGTTTTTGTTTAACACTAACTTTATGACAGGCACTGTGTTGAATCCTGGAGAAAAAAGTGGCAAATAAGAAATTTAAGCCCTTCCCGACCTGATCCCAGCTTACCTCTCAGACTCATCTCTGCATTTTTCCTCTACACATTTTGTGTTCTAGAAATACTGGATTACCTACAGTCCCCTCCATATGTCAAAGTTCTGTGACTAGCTCTTGCTCTTCTTCCTCCATAGAATGTCTTCTTTGGCTAATTCAGCTAAGGTATTATCTCCAATATGAAGGGCTTTCTACAGACCAGGCAATGCTCTACGGACGTTATACATAGAGTAACCATTTTAATTTTCACAACAAAACCAAAATATACATACTGATATATATATTTACAGATGAGAAAACTGAGGCAGTATTTGAACCTTGATAATCCCATTTCAAAGATCTTGCATTTAACTAATAACTCACAGTCTTTCCCTGAGTCCACAAGCTGAGCTAAACGGCCTCTTCAGTAATCTACAGCATTTTGTTTCCCTGTTTATACATCTCTTGTCTCCCCCAGGACAGCACCTTAGAATGCTGTTTTTTATGTTTATAAAAAAGACATTTATTTATGTAAGACATATTTAACATTCATATAAAACACATGTATATAAAATTATATATTCATCTCTCTGTGTGTGTATATAGTCCCTGCTAGTCTATATACTGCTCTAACATTAGAGCTGTATATTCTCTATCACTATTTTAGCAGATTCTTACACTACGTGTCTAAGTCCAATTAAGTCAGTCTCATCATTTTACATATATAGAATTTAAGGTACAGAGAAATTAAGAAATAAATTAGTTTGATTAAAATTCCACACAGCAAAGCAGCAAACTGTTCATCTAAACTACTACTTGTTAGAATCTAGTATTTTAAAAGATTTTGAGGGAAGCTGGGATGGCTCAGCGGGTTAAGTGCTCATTTTGCAGCCCTAGGGACCAAGGATCAAATCCCGGCACGGGCCTGTGTGGACCCATATGCTGAACTGGGGCGTGCTTCCCATGTGGGAGGCCCCCAGTTTGGTTCTTTCCCCACCCCATTTGGCCCCTGACTCAAGGCAATGTGCCCACCTGTGTGGAATGAAACCATGTTGAAAACTGATGACATACAACTATGGAGACTGCTCTGGGACCTCCCCCTTCTCTCTATTGCTCTCTGTCTCTCTCTGTTTCTGTCAAAAACAATAAATTAAATCTTTAAAAAATATATTTGAGATGCAAATTTTATTAATATATTTATTATGCCATTATGTTTTATAATGGATAAGTCAACAAGTAATGTGAGCTTAAAATTCTACTTTCCATACCATTTCTTACCTAGTAATCTAGTAAAGCTTAAGAGAAAATAAGAATACCCAACTTTTAAAGATTTATTTTTATTGTTTTTCAGAGAGAGAGAGAGAGAGAGAGAGAGAGAGAGAGAGATACAGAGACAGAGAGAA
>PVKE010033160.1:0-18074 GCA_004027555.1 Craseonycteris thonglongyai
TAATTGTTTCAAGTTCTGTACTGTTGATTGGTCTATTGAGGTTATCCAAATCTTCTTGGTTCAGTTTAGGTAAACTATATGTTTCTAGAAATTTGTCCATTTCCTCTAGGTTGTCAAATTTGTTGGCATAGAGTCTTTCATAATAATCTCTTATGATTGTTTGTATTTCTGCAGTATCAGTTGTAATCTCTCCCCTATCGTCCCGTATTCTGGAAATATGAGCTTTTTCTCTTTGTCCTTTGGTGAGCCTAGCCAGTGGTTTGTCAATTTTATTGATTTTTTCAAAGAACCAGCTCTTCATGGTGTTAATTTTATCTATTGTTTTTCTATTCTGAATTTCATTAAGTTCTGCTTTGATTTTTATTAATTCTTTACTTCTGCTGGCTTTGGGGGACCTCTGTTCTTCTTTTTATAGCTCTATAAGATGAGATGTGAGGGTATTTACTTGTAGTTTTTATTGTTTCTTGAGATAGGCCTGTAATGATATAAATTTTCCTCTTAATACTTTCACTGTGTACCAGAAATTTGGGTATGTTGTGTTTTCATTGTCATTCATTTCTACAAATTTTTTAATCTCTTGTTTTATTTCCTCTTTGACCCACTCACTTTTTAATAGCATGTTGTTCAATCTCCACGTATATGTGGTTCTCTCTGCACTTGATCTTTTGCAATTGATCTCAAGTTTCAACACTTTGTGATCTGAGAATACACTTGATATGATTTGGATGCATTTAAATTTGGTGAGGTTGGATTTAAGTCCCAGGATATGGTCTATCCTCGAAAATGTTTTATGTGCACTAGAGTAAAATGTATAGCCCTTTGTTGTAGGATGGAATGACCTGTAAATGTCAATTATGTCCATTTCCTGCAATGTATCATTTAGAGCTGCAATCTCCTTGTTTATTTTCTGCTTGGATGATCTGTCCAGTGTTGTCAGGGGGTGTTTAGATCCCCTACTATACTTGTAATATTGTCAAATTCTCCTTTTAGATCTGTTAGTAGTTGCTTTATAAATCTTGGTGCTCCCTGAGTGGGAGCATATATATTGATGAGTGTCATGTTTTCTTGGTGTATTGTTCCTTTTATCAAGATGTAATGTCCCTCTTTATGTCTTATTATTTTATTTATCCTGATGTCTTTTTCATCAGAAACCAGTATGGCCACTCCAACTTTTCTCTGACTGCCATTTGCCTGGAGTATTGTTTTTCATCCTTTTACCCTGAGTCTATGTTTGTCCCTGTGGCTGAGGTGTGTCTCTTGTAGGAAGCATATGGTTGGATTTTGTTTTCTAATTCAGTCTGCTACTCTGTGCCTCTTTATTGGTGAATTCAGTCCGTGTACATTCAGAGTGATGATTGATATATGAGGATATTCTGTATCCGTTTCTTCTTTCCTTTTTATTTTTTTGTTGTCCCGACTTTCCTTCATTTATTTTGATTTCTTGATTCAGGTCGAATAGCCTCCTTCAGTATTTCTTGGAGTGCCGGTTTTGAGCTGAATAATTCCCTCAGCTTCTGTATATCTGTAAAGGCCTTAATTTCTCCTTCATATCTAAAGGTTAGTTTTGCTGGATAGTTAATTCTTGGCTGGAAATTTCTCTCTTTTAACATTTTGAAGATTGGGGTCCACTCCCTCCTGGCTTGCAGAGTCTCTGCTGATAAGTCTGGTGACAGCCTGATAGTTTTTCCTTTGAAAGATATATTTTGTTTTTCCCTGGCAGCCTTGAGGATTCTTTCTTTGTCATTGGTTTTTGTCATCTTCATAACAATGTGCCTTGGAGAAGATCTGCTAGGGTCTAGGTAGTTAGGGCTTCTGATTTCCTCTTGGATTTGGGGCTATAATTCTTTACATAGGTTAGGAAAATTCTCATCCACTATTTGTTTTAGTAGACTCTCAGAAGATTTCATCTCGCTTCCTTCTGGTACCCCTATTATTCTAATATTGTTCTTTCTGATGGAGTCAGAGGGTTCTTATAGGGCTCTTTCATTTCTCTTGATTCTCATTTCCCTTTCTTCTTCTCTCTGTGACATTTCCATGTTTCTATCTTCGATTTCACTCATTCTTTCCTCTAGCTGGTCAGCCCTGTTTCCTATGCTGGTCAGTTCTTTTTTCAGCTCTCCCATGATGCCTTTCATTTCAAGCAGTTCCTTTTGGTTCTGCTCTAACTTCTCAATTTTGTTGGTAAAGTACTCGTTTTGCTCAGCAAATTTCTTGTTGAGGTCATTTAACTGTGTCTGGGTACTTTGCCAGCATTGAGTGAGCTCTCTGAGTGTCTTGATTAATGCAGCCCTGAATTCTGTTTCACTTAGATTTGATTCCAAGTGTGCAAGCTCCTTTTCTGAAGAATGCCCCTGATCTTCTGGAGGGGCTTTGGATTCTGAGGTGTGCATTGTGTTTGATGTGGTTCTTTTTGCTTTGCGCATGAGTCTGTTTTCCCTCTGGGGGTTTGCCTATCAGATGAGCTTCTCTTTATTTTTTTTATGGGCTCTGTTGTGGGAGAAGGAGATTTTGGGAGAGGGTTGGGGGAAGCAGACAGCTTCTGTGTCCTGGGGCACTTCAGGCTGCTGTCTTAGCTGTTAGATAAGCCCTGCTCCACAGTCCCTATTTCACTTTAGGCTCCGTGATCTGATTAGGGTACTGCGTGCTGTCCCTTGAGTTTGGATGTTAAATTGTCCACAGTCTTGTGGGGCTTCCATGCTCCCTAGGTCTCGGCTTCCAGCCCGCCCTCGATCCAGATCCACTTGCGTAGTCCCCCAAACCCCCTTTGTTTTTGCCCGCCCCGGGCTGCGCTCCGACTCTGTTTCTGAACCGCTGCTTCCCCTTTCCTCTCCCGCTCTCCCCTTTTTCCTTTAACCTTTGGGTGTTGTTCTGCGTTGTGTGGTTCTCTTAGTTGAGTTTGCTTCTCAGGGTTTCCCCCGTAGTTTCCACTCTGTTCACAAGTCCCTTCCCAGGCAGTTATCTGCGTTCTCCTCTCATGCCGCCATCTTTTTTTTTTTTTTTTGCTGCTTTTTATTTTTAATATTTTTATTGAAACATTTTTAGGACAGTTTTAGTTAACAGCAAAATTAAGGGGAAGTTATAGAGATTTTCCCATACAGCCTTGGCCCTCACCCATGTATAACCCCCAACTATGAACATTCAATACCAGAGTGGTATATTTGTTGCAATTAATGAACCTACATTGATACATCATAACCCCCAAAATCCATAGTTTACTTTTTGTTTCATTCTTGATGTTTAGATAAATGTATAATGAATGAGATGTATCCATCTATTATGGTATTATATAGAGTATTTTAACTACCCTAACAATGCTGTGCTCTGCCTATTCAGCTCCCTTCCCAATTATTAGTGCTTTTGAATCTAATCAAATCAAAAAACCAGTTACAGATTTCCCTTCTTAAGTTACTTTTTTTCTGAAACAACTTCTGGTACAGGAGAAAAATTGTTAAGTAGCACTCTTATTGTCCGCACATTTGTTGTATTATACTTATCTCAGTTACATCTGTCTAAATGTGTTGAAAAGACCAAAACAATTTTCAAATATTTTAGGCAATAAAATAATTGCTTTTGTGAATGGAATTTATAGTATTCTTACCTAGATTTTACTGAGGGACACTTAATGGAAATTTAACAGACTGCTGACAGTAACAGATTTGACATTCTGTGTGTTGACTATTTAAAAATGATCCACAATACATAATAATTTGTAGTTTTGATGAGGCAGAAAGTTAAGTTGTACATATGATGCAAATAAGTGTTAGTGAAACATTTAGCTACTGTGCAAACATTGCTTTACCCATTCTGCATCTCAGTTTGGCCTTTTCAGGTAGTCATTGTGGTTTTCATGACATTCTATATGTGAAATATATAGTATTTATGACATACATTGTTTAAAGAATAATAATACAGTAAACACACATGTGCCCAGTATCCAGTTTAAGATGTAAAACATTAACATTGAATTCTTTGGGTACACCACCTAGACCGGGGGTGGCAAACCTATGGCATGCGTGCCCAAAGTGGCATGCGGAGCTGTGAATACCATTTAAAAAATTATTGTTTATGCTCTTATAGGCATAAAAATAATCGATACCTCTATCTCACTCGATGGGTTGGCACACGAGTCGAGCGAGTATACTCTTATTTCATAAACTTTGGCACTCAATCGCCAAAAGGTTCGCCACCCCTGACCTAGACTGTTCCCACTCTGCCTCTTCCTTAGAGCCACACTCCTGAACTGGGTGTTATTTATTTCTTTGCTTTTTCTCATGGTTTTACCCCCCACATGTGTACTCTTAAAATATAATTCAGTATAGTTTTGCCTGTTTTTACCTTTATATAATTGGAATGATCCTATTCTTTTATTGATAAAATATGTATTTATATGAGCAAGTTCTCATAATGTTCATCCATGTTGATACCTATAGTTTCTGGTTTATTCATATTCACTGCTGTATAAGTCTATTCTACTTCTGATGGATATTTGGACTGTTTTCATGTATCTAAAAATAATGTTGTACTGACCATTTTCACACATTGATTCACTTGTGCAAGAAATTTCTCTAGAAATGGAATTGCTGAGTCACAAGTTTGTGCAACTTAAATTTTACTAGACTGACAAATTATTTTCTAAACTGCCTTTACAAATTTAGTCTTAGCAAAAGCAGTGTATGAGAGTTCCTGTTATTTCACATTCTTGCCAACTTTTGCTATTTAAAAAATTCTTGATCTTTAAATTTTGCCAATCTTGTCATTGTAAAAGGGCATATCATAATTATAATTTGTATTTCCCTGATACCTAATAAAATGAAACACTTTTTCATGTTTGTTGGCTTTGTGTGTTTCTGTGTAAGGGAATGCCTTTTTGCTTCCTTTCTCTTTTTTCTTTTGCATGATTTTTGCTCATTGATTTGTAGGAGTTTTTAATATGTTCTGAACACCAATCCTTTCATGATAGAGGTATCTCTTCCTAATTTGTGGTTACATTTTTCTTGTGTTTTAAGATTTTGTAATTGTTTTTGAGAGAAGGTAAGAGAGAGAGAGAGAGAGAGAGAGAGAGAGAGAGAGAACGGGGTAGGGCCTAGAGAGCGAGAGAGAAAAGGAGGAGGGCCCAGAGCAGCCTCCATAATTGTACATCATTAGTTGTGACGTGGTCTCATTCCACACAGGTAGATATGGGGCTGTGTGGGGCAGAACCGAACCAACGACCTCCCACATGGGAAGTGAGAGTCTTTGGTGCCATCTGGGCAGTTACCAATTGAACCACAGTTCAGCATACAGGTTTACATGAGCCAGGACTGCAAATTGAACCCCAACCTTGCAATTGCAAGACACACACTCAACCTGCTTACCAGTAGCTATATCCCAGCAGCCCCTTTTTTTATATATTTAGATAAATATAAGTATATAATTTCAATGTAGTCAGCTTCATTAATTGTTTACTTCATGGTTTGTTATTTTTGTTTTTTTGGGTTTTTAAGATTTATTTTTGTTTGAGGCAGACAGAGACAGAGTGGGGAGAGCCCAGAGCAGTCTCCATAGTGTACGTTAGTTTTTGCTACAGTTTTGTTTCACAGGTGGGCGCAGGGCTGTGCAAGGCAGGAACCAGGCTAGGGGCCTCCCGCATGGAAGGCATGCTCCCACAAGCTGGGGGCCTCCTACATGGGAAGCACACCTGGGGTGGGAGCCAAACTGAGGGCCTCACACATAGGAGGCTCACCCCGGTGAGAGCAGAACCTGGGCACACACCAGCTCGGCATATGAGTCTGCCAGGGCGGGATTCATCCTCGGACCCCCGGACTGCAAGACGAGCGCTCAACCCACTGAGCCATCATCCCAACATCCCTTGGTTTGTATTTGTGTGTGTGTGTCTTGTGCAAGAAATCCTACCTACCATGAGGTCAAAAGAGAATAACATATCCTCTTAAAATGTTTAAGTTAGCCTTTCATATTTAAGTTTTTAATCTATCTGAAATTAGTTTTTATGGATTGTATCAGTTAGAGATCCAGTTTATTTTTTTCTAAATTTATAACCAATTGCCCACAGAATGATTTATTTAATAGTTTTTTTCTCCAATTTTGCTATGGCCCCCGTTTCATATATCACATTTCTATAAATGTGTGGATCTGTTCAGCATTTCTTTTTTGTTTATCTATTTGCCATTTTACAAAAACATCACATAGTCTTAAAGGTTTATAATAAATTTTAATAACTGTGAGGCAAGTCCCCATGCTATATCTTCCTAGGAAATAGCTTGTCTGTTCTTTGCCTTTTGCTTTTCTATATAATTTTAGAATCACCTTCTTGAATTCCATGAGAAACTGTATTGGGACTTTGAAATTATATTGAACCCATAGACTAATTTAGGGAAGAAGAGACATTTTGACAAGTCATCCTATCCATAAACTTGGTGTATTTCTTAATGTATATAGGTCTTTAATGCCTTGTATGACATTTTAAGATTTTCTCCATGAAGTTTTATGCATCTTTGTTACATCTATTCCTGGTTACTCTATTTTGTTGTTGTTGTTGTTGTTGTTGTTACTGTTGTTATTGTAAATGCTATTTTTAAAAGTTATGTATTCTAATTGCTTTTTTCTAACATGTTGAATTATAGTATATTTATTAATACTGAAGACTTCCTTAATTCTAGTAATTTCTTTATATGTTTTTTTAGTTCTTTATGTTGGCAATATCATCCATAATAGTAATATTTTTGTATCTTATGTTCCAGAGCTTTTTTTCCTTATTGTCTGAAAAGGATTTGTAGTATAACATTAAATAGAAGTGATAGCACCCTTTTAAAGTTTAATCATTGAGCTTTATCTTTGCTAACATATTTTGTCCTATATCAGATTAAAAAGTCCTCTTCCATTCCTAGTTCTTAAAGATTTTTTATTATTAAAAGCTGATGAATTTTATGAAGTTCTTTTTCTGCAATTGTCAGTGGTTTTCATGGATTTTAAACTTGATGTTAGGAATTTTTCCCATAGTTGTTTTCATGATTAAGATTAGGCTATAATTTTTCATATTGTTCTCGACTACTAAGTTTATACTAAGTGTCAGAAAATGAAGTAGGAAGTGCTTCTCTATCTTTTCTGAAAGAGTGCACGTTAGATAAAATAGTGTGTGCCTTGAAAAAACTCACTAGTAAAGCATTCTGAACCTAGTTTTTTTTTGTAATTTCTAATTATAGACTACTCTGATTTTTCTTTTCTCACTAATTTGGTAATTTTTCTCCCAAGAATTTGTGTATTGTTGATTTCTTCTTTTTTAAGAAGAAATGTTATTTTTTAAGAATTGGTTTAGCCAGTTGTATTACTCTACAAATCTTTTGCCTTTGTATCTTTGTTTTCTGTTTAATTTCTGCTCTATTTTTATTTACCTTTACTTAGTTTTTAATTTTATTCTATTTTTAACTTCTTAAGCTACAGATTTGAGAAGTTTCTAAACTGTCTGAATTCATAGTCCTTAGTATCTCAGCAGTTTTTATTTAGTTAGGCCAACTTAATGTGTACTACCAACAGATTTTGATATAATATATCTTAATTTTAATTCATTTCAAAATACTTTCTCATTCCCCATTTTTGTAAGCCTTTGGGTTATTTAGAATTGGGTTATGTAGTTATTGCATCTTTATGGATCTTTCAGAGATTTTCCTGTTAATATTTTCTAATTTAATTCTATTTTTGTCAGAGAACATTCTATTTATGTTTCGAATCCTTCTAAATTTATTGAAACTAGTATATGGTTTATATTGGAAAGTATTCCTTGTATACTGGAAAAGAATGTATATGCTAGTATAAGAATCTCAATGCGTATAGCATTGTGAAATTTTAAGATGGGCTGTATATTTTTTTCTTTCTACATAAGATCCTTGCAAGTACAAATTTGTTTAAAAAAAAAAAGAAAGAAAGAGAGAAAGAAAGAAAGAAGAAAGAAAAAGGCAAACTTTCCTGATTCTGAAATCTACACTCCAGTGTCAAAAGAAGTTTACAAGTTTCTAACAGCTGGAGGAGAATTAATTTATCCCAATATTTTTCTACTTATTTAGCACAGAAATGAACAAGCCTCAATGTGAAAAGAGGGGAAAAAAACAAGAAGATGAATTATTTTTTTATGAATACAACTAAGGCCAGATTATTGAAAATTTGTGACAGAGACAACTCAGTTTAATAAAAAGGTCACAGAGAAAAAATCCACATGTCAGTCTTTGAATTGGCCTGGCTTTGATACCCTTTGAAGTTCAGACTGATCTTTTTTCTCTTTTATCTATGACTGATTCATGAAAAACACTTTATTAGGTGTATCCAAACCTCCTGTTCTTTTAGCCTGCAGAGATCGACATTTTTTTAGTCGCCCTATAAGAAGTTTAGTGCCCTGCTTCATATCCCTCACCATAAATTTTCTAAATGATATTCAAAAATAGCAGTCAAGCCAAGGAAAGAGCCATTTGAGAAGAAAAAATTGAGAGGAAATTATAGTTTCTATAACTTGGGGGCTACGTGACCTAGATATTAAGGGTATTACAGTCTAGTGAACCATTATTAAGATGACATGGTGCATTTCTTGTACCAAATACTTGAAATGTAGCTATTTCAAATTGACATGGGCTGTAAGTGTGCAATACACACTGGATTTTGAAGACTTAGAAAACAGTATCTCATTAATGATTTTTATATTGATTGCAAGTTGAAATTATTATATTTTAGATATGTTGGGTTAGATAAAATTTATTACTTCATTTAATTTTACCAGTTCCTTATTACTTTTTAAAAATCATGCTACTAGCATATGTTTAATTTTAAATACATATGGCTCACATTATATTTCTGTCAGACATAATTATTCTAGAATCACACTCAAACCTCAGCCCAAGACACTGGTCCTGCTTCACTTTACCTGCATTCATTTTCCTTTGACCTTGCTAATAGAAGACTGGTTTAAAAAAAAAACTGAGAACAGCAAAGCCCTACCAGAGATTTAGGAAAGATTGTTGCTTTTTAATAATGGAACTATATAGCATGAAATTCAACCCAAGCTACTAAACCTTCTGTTCTATAATTCCATGTCTGCCTCACACTTTACACTTCAGTGAAATCCACTTAGCTTGGATCTTGCTGTAATATTTAACTGAACTTTAGACAAGTATGTGGGGTGAGAAATCAGAGATGCCCTTTTAAAAGGGTGAGGAAAATCAATAGGTACAGACACTTAGCCAGTAAGGTGGTACATTCCATAAGGTCTCTGCTAAATCCTTCTTCCTGAAGTTCACAGTGTGCTCCCCATGTTCCAGGAGGATCCAGGCTAGACAATGGTGAAGATCTACAACCTGTTTTAGAGTCAAAGAGATAAGCACCTTTTTAATGTAACTTTTTATTCTTTAAGATTACTCAACTTTTGACAGGTTCAAACTTTCACAACCATAATAAACTGTTTCCATTATGTTCTGGTGCACTAAGGATTATTTTTGGTCTGAAATATTTTAGCCAAGTTTTCAGAATCTAATCTCTCCCCCTAAAGTCTCTGTCACTGTAGCAAAAATTCTTCCACTTGATTTAAATCTCTTAGTTTCTCTATTGTGGAATGCAATAATGGCATCATGTGTTTTGTTGTTGTTTTAATTAGGGTTTATTTCAGAGCAGGTTTTGCAGTTTAAGGAATGACTTTTCTATCAGTAATGCATCAGAGAGTTGTTTGGCCAAGATTTTGAGCTCTGCTATGGCCTCTTGAGACACTTCTTTTCATAGATGAAGTAATATAATTTTAGGACACTCTTTCCTAAGAGTCTGTCATGGGCACGTTTTGAGACTCACATTGTGTTCTATAAACTTCATACAACTGGTTTCTGGAATCTACTCTGTAGCCAAAGTATTTGTAGAGGATATTTGCCTAGATAGCCACAAAAAGAGCAATTCTCTTTTTTGATTAATATTTAAATGATTGAACCAGTTGAAATCATAAATGGAATTCAAAAGGGTTTAGATAATAAGAAATACAAGTATAAGTCATTCAAAATTATTGAGTTCAAATTCTTTTCTAGATGAAGAAACTAAGGTCCAGAGAGGTAAAGTAATTTGCTCAAGATCTCAGGACCAGATATTGACATACTATGGATCAGAATATGGTCTTGATGATGATGTTCAGTCCTGTGCTTTTTACAATACACTACACATGATCTTTAAACAATAAAATTGGTAACTTCTCTTGAGACAAAACATAATGCTTTTCTTAAAATCAGTGGACCTCATTTTTATTCTAGAATATATATATATATATATATATATATATATATATATATATATATTGGTTGTCATATTTAAAGCTTTATTTATTTCTAAAACCCTGCAACTGAAACCATATGCAATATAACAGCCATTAACTAATGGCATATAAGAGGAAAAACTTAAAGAAAAATGTGGAAAAGGAGAAATAAATCCAAATAGCCTATTTGTCTGCCAGTCCAGCTAAATGCCCGTCATTCATAAAGTGTTTTCTTTTTTTTTTTTTTTTTTTTTTTTTAAAGATATACACATCCCCCACCTTTTAATCTCACAACTAATAAAAAGCATTGTAAATGAAAACAAATATTTGGCTCATTTAAATCATTAATTAAAATTTTTTTTTTTTAATGATAAAACCCTCCTCTGACCTAAAGGAAATGAGCTTTATATATATTTTTTCATTTATATAATTTTTTTTTTTTTTTAATTTGTTGTTAAATTTGATGAGGTTACATTGGTTGGTAACAATTAGACAGTTTACAGATGTACAAGTCCAAATAAAGTGTTTTCTGATCACTGTGGTGGACTCACTCCTCTGTATTCCCATAGCACCTCTTTCTGCATCTAGTGTGACACGTTAAGCATACTGATTTGTATTAGCTCTTGTGAGTTCTGTTTGTCAGTTCTACTAGTTTGTAAGTCCTTTGAAGACAGAGTAACAAGAATGGTAGGGCCCATATACAAGTTTTCATTTTATAGGCCATATTTATTGGTTGAACATTAAAGGCTATAACTATAAACTAAGTAAGATAAACTTGTTTTGAAACACTTAGATTTTGATCTAAAAAAATTGGTGCCAGGGACTTTATGCAAATGTACAGTAATTTGAATAACAAAATATTTCAGGTAGTCTCTTCACCTGAATCTAAATCAAGTCAAATATAGCCTTATTTTTACAGAATGGCTCAAGATCATATCAGAATAAATAATAGTGGTACACTATAGGCCAGTGTACCACTCAAAATTTAGCATGCATTAGAAAAACTGGAGAGCTAGCTAAAACACAGATTGTTGGTACCCACCTCAGATTTCTGATTCAGTAGGTCTGGAATGAGAATTTGCATATTTAACAAGTTCTCCAGTCATATTCATGCTGCTGGTCCAGGGACCACATTTTGTGAACTATTATTGTAGACAAATGGGCTGAGAAGAGGGCAAAGTGGAGAAGAGAAAGCAAGTGGGGCATTGGCAGCAATGTGTGAGAAGATTAAGGGTGGACATGGCTGTGGAGCCCTGACAGAACACCAAAGCATTAGAAAGACACGCCCTCTCTCCACTTGATACTCCCCTGACAAGGGTGCCACTCTCCTGACACCTGGACATTTAATTCTGAAATAAAGGTGGTCGGCACCACAACCTAATTCACTTCATTGGACGCCTTATATAGCTAGTCTTAAAACTAGTACTTTGAGGTACTACTTTTCTATATAGCACTAAAATCTTAGGGAAGAAAAATAAAGTCACAAAGAACTCTTAGACAATGTCTCCTTTCACATGTGAAAGAAATAAAAACCTTATCACTTGCATAGAGGAGTCTATTCATTTGCAGCCTAATTATAAATATACTTTAGGTGTATACTCTGAACTATAGACCAGGGTTTTTTTGTTCGTTTTTTTGTTTGTTTATTTTATTATTGAGATGTAATTGACATATGACATATAGTTTCAAGTGTTCACCATGATGGTTTGATATTTGCATATATTGCAAAATGATGCAAATATATAATCTAGTTAGCATCCATCACCACACAATTACAAATTTTCTGTTGTGATAATTTTTAAGACCTTCTCTCTTAGGAACTTTCATATACACAACACAGTATTATTAATTATAATCACCATGCTGTACTTTATATCCCATGACTTATTTATTTTATAATTGGAGGTTTGTACCTTTTGACTCCTTTTACCCATTCCACCCACTAACCCTACACTGGTAACCACCAGTCTGTTCTCTGTATCTATGAGTTGAACTCTGGGTTTATTTCTTATATTCCACATATAAATGAAGCCATACAGTAATTTTTTTCTCTCTTTGACTTACTTCACTTATCATAATACCTTCAAAGTCCACACATGTTGTTGCAAATGGCAAGATTTCTTTTTTATGGCTAAATAATATTTGTGTGTATGTGTACCACATCTTCTTTATTCCTTCATCCATTGATGGACATTTAGGTTGCTTCTATGTCTTGGCTATTATAAATAATGCTCCAAATGTGGGGTGTGCAAATGTCTTTTCTAGTTAGTATTTTTGTTTGTTTGTTTCCTTTGGATAAATATTGAGAAGTAGAATTGCTGGATCATATGGTAATTCTTTCTATTTTTAATTTCTTGAATATCCTCCCTATTGTTTTACATAGTGGTTAACCCAATTTTCATTCCCACCAACAATGCCCTGGGGTTCTCTATTTATTCTCCGCATCCTCACCAACATTTGTTATTTCTTGTATTCTTGATGATAGTCATTCTAATAAGAGTGAGGTGATATCTCATTATGGTTTTGATTTGCATTTCCCTAACAATTAGTAATGTTGAATCTCTTTTCGTGTACCTTTTCGATATTTTTATGTCTGCTTTGGAAAAAGGTCTATTCAGATCCTCATTTCATTTTTAATTTTTTTTAAGATTTATTTTATTATTTGAGAGAAGGGGAGAGAGAGAAAGCGAGAGAGAAAAGGGGTGGGGGCAGAGCAGTCTTCATGGTTGTACATCTTTAGTTATAACATGGTTTCATTCCACACAGGTGAATATGAGGCCGTGTAGGGCAGAAGCTGAACTGGGGACCCCCTGCATGGGAAGTGAGAACCTTCACCACTGAGTCCTTGCAGTGGTTACCAGTTACACTGCAGTTCAGCATATGGTGTTGCACGAGCTGGGACTGGGAATCAAACCCCAGAACTTGCAATTGCGAGACAAGTGCTCAACCACTGAGCTATCCCAGCATCCCCAAGTTGTGTAAATTCTTTATATATCTTGGATATTAACATCTTATTGAATTTTTGATTTGCAAATATATTTTCCCTTTTGGTAGGTGGCCTTTTTATTTTAATGGTTTTCTTTGCTGTGCAGAAGCCTTTTAGTTTGATGTAGTCCTACTTGTCTGTTGTTTTTGCTTTCGTTGCCTTTGTTTTTGGTGTCAAATCCAAAAAGCCATCATCAAGCCTGATATCAGGTAGCTTACTGCTTAAGTTTTCTTTTAGGTGTTTTATGGTTTCAGGTCAAATAATCATCTTTAATCCATTTTGCGTTAATTTTTTTTTTTTTAAGATTTTATTGTTTGAGAGAAGATGGGTGAGAAAGAGAGAAGGGGGAAGGGCCTAGAGCAGTCTCCATCATTGTGACATTGTTTTATTCCACATGGGTCGATGTGGGGCCTTGTGGGGTAGGAACTAAACTTGGGGGCCTCTAGCATGGAAGGCGAGAACTGTGGCCATCATCTTGGTGGTTACCAGTTGCACCATAGTTCAGCATATGGGTTTACATGAGCCGGGGTCAGGATTCAATCCCTGGGCCCTGTGGTTGCAAAACAGGTACTCAGCCTATTGAGCTATCCTGGCATCCCTTGAATTAATTTTTGTGTATAGTGTAAGGTCGTGGTCTAGTTCCATTCCTGTGCTTGTAGCTGTCCAATTTTCCCAGCACCAATTATTGAAGAGACTGTCTGTTCCCCGTTGTATATTCTTGTCTTCTTTGTCATACGTTAA
Source organism: Craseonycteris thonglongyai (assembly GCA_004027555.1). Taxonomy (NCBI): domain Eukaryota; kingdom Metazoa; phylum Chordata; class Mammalia; order Chiroptera; family Craseonycteridae; genus Craseonycteris; species Craseonycteris thonglongyai. The sequence goes on from PVKE010033160.1 coordinate 13,995, forward strand.
TTGACCATATATGTATTGCTTAATTTCTGGACTCTACTCTGTTCCATTGATCTATGTCTTATTTACCCAATACTCTACTATTTTTATTACTTTGGCTTTGTAATATAGTTTGAAATCAGGGAGCATAATACTTCCAAGTTTGTTCTTCTTTCTCAAGATTACTTTGGCTATTTGGGGTCTTTTGTGGTGCCATACAAATTTTAAGAGTGTTCTATTTCTGTAAACAATTCCTGTAAAATTTTCAAAGGGATTGCATTGACTCTGTAGATGTGGCTTTGGGTGATATGGACATTTTTCTTCCTGTTTCATTCAATTTATTTGTGTTTTCTTCAGTTATTTTCATCACTGTGTTACAGTTTTCAGTGTACAGGTGTTTCAACTCCTTGGCTATATTCATTTCTATATATTTTATTCTTTTTGATGTAATTATAAATGGGATTGTTTTCTTCATTTCTCTCTGATAGTTATGAGTGTATGAGAATGAAACAGATTTTTTATATTATTTTGTATCTTGCAACTTTACAGAATTTGTTGATTAATTCCAACAGTTTTTGGTGGAGTGTTTAGGGTTTTCTATATGTAAGATCATATCATCTGCAAACAGTGGCAGTTATACCTCTTCCCTTCCAAACTGGGTGTCTTTTATTTCTTTATTTCTTTTTTCTTTTTTTTTTTCCCTCAATTGTCCTGGCTAGGACTTCCAATTCTATATTGAATAAAATTGTCAAGAGTGGCATCCTTGTCTTGTTCCTGATTTTAGAGGAAAAGATTTTAGCTTTTCACCATTGATGATTTTAGCTATGGGCTTGTCATAGATGGCCCTTTTTATATTAAGGTACATTCCCTTTATACCCACTATGTTGAGAGTTTTTTTTTATCATGAATGAGTGTTGAATTGTCAGGTGCTTTTTCATTTTTTTAAAGATTTATTTATTGTTTTTGACAGAGAGAGAGAGAGAGAGAGAGAGAGATACAGAAACAGAGACAGAGAGAAGGGGGAATGCCCTGAACAGTCTCCATAGTTGCACATCATTGGTTTTTCCACATAGTTTCATTCCACAGGTGGGAGTGGGGCTGCACAGGGCAGGAACTGGGCCAGGGTCTTGCCCTGGTGAGAACTGAACTGGGGGCACTCCCCCGTTCAGCATATGGGTCAGCACGGCCGAGGTCGGGATTCAATCGTTGGTCCCCGGGGCTGCAAAGTGAGCACCTAACCCACTGAGCCATCCTGGCTTCCCTAAAGTGCTTTTTCTGAATCTACTAAGATGAGCATATGATTTTTATCTTTCATATTGTTAATGTGATGTATCACATTGATTGATTTATGGGTGTTGAGCCATACTTGCATCCCTGAAATAAATCCCACTTGATCTTGGTGTATCATCCTCTTAGTCCTTTGTTGAATTTGGTTTGCTAATATTTTGTTGAGGATTTTTGCATTCATGTTCATCAGGATTATTGGCCCATAATTCTCTTGTTGTGTCCTTGTCCAGTTTTGATATCACGGTAAAGTTGGCCTAATAAAATGAGTTTGGAAGTGTTCCCTCCTCTTCTGTTTTTTGAAGAGTTGAGAATTATTAGTATTTATTCTTCTTTAAATGTTTGGTAGAGTTCACCAGTGAAGCCATCTGGTCCTGGGCTTTTGTTTGTTGGGAGATTTTTTATTACTGATTCAATCTCTTTACTAGTAATTGGCTTATTCAGATACACTTTTTCATGATCAAGTCGTGGTAGGGTGTATGTTTCTAGAAATTTATTCATTCCTTCTAGATTGTGAAAGAGACCAGGTCTTAAACAGATATATACTAAGGCATGTGTGTGTTAATTAATGATATGTTTTACTTATGTTGGTGCTCAGAGTGTTTATAATGGGTCTTATAAACTACACTTAAAACTGATAGTTTCTGCCTGTATGATGTTTGCTCTGGCTCTTGCCTTTTCCTCCCATACCCTCTGCCCCTCTACTCCTATCCAAAACTTAGTCACCCAATTTAGAATATTTTCCTTTTCCAATTCTATCCACCTTTTCATGAAAAAAATATATTTATTTATTTGTTTATTTTTATATTTACGTTTATATTCCCGATTCCTCTTCTAATTATACTATTAGAATTGCTCTCTTTTTTTCAGTAACTTTGCCACTTTTTTTTCTCATGTTCAGTGCCCATGCAGTCCCTACAGCCATTGTTGCCTTTTCTGCAGCAGTCCAACCTAGATAAATTTTTTCTATTTTGTATATTTGTGTGTTATTTACCAGTGTTACACCCAGAAAGCAAATGGATAAGGGGTAACTACTTACCAGAAGATACTTTTATGTGTTTCATTCATTGTATTTTAACTTGCCAAAATATTTTAACCTGATTTTAACTTTCACAAAGATTTTCATAAATAATACTGTTGAGCTTTTATAGTCTTACAATTAAACTTTTTTTCTCCAATGCCTATTTTTAACATAGTTACAATGACATTCCAGAATATAGAATTAGGGGGATGGGGATAAAGCTGAGAAGCATTCTGACTTAGAGTGTAGAATTCCCCCCAAAAGGCTCAGAAATTGGTAGGAGTAAGGAAGTTATAGCCATGGTGAAAGTCCAAACAAAGGTAGTAAGTATGAAGAAGAGAGAACAGATGACAAATGTGATAAAGACAGAAGTAACGGTATTTGATTAAGATACAAGAGAGCAGTGAGTATATAACTGTTTAATTTAGAGCCTCCAGCACAGTGCATGCAATTCAACTACAGATATTTGTTGGATGGATACATGGAAGGAAGGTCATATTGGAAGTGTCAACTTGATATTTTATTGAATGTGAGGGTATGCTATGATACAAAGGTTTCTGGCTAGGTTGACTAAATCAAGTCTGGTCTTTTTTTACCAAGGCAGTATGGAAGAATATTGGGCTTGAAGGCAGAGGTAGGGAGTGGAGATAATTCAGTTAAAGATATACTGAGTTTGAGGGGTTGCTGGGATAGCTCAGTGTTTGAGCGCTTGCCTTGCAATCGTGAGGTACCAGGTTCAAATTCTAGCCCTGGCTTATGCAACCCCACATGCTGAACTGTGGTACAACTGGTAACCACTGGGATGGCATATCGGTGAAGGTTCTCACCTCCCAAATGGGAGTCCCCCAGTTCAGTTCCTGCCCTGTGCAGCTCCATGTCTACCTGTGTGGGATGAAATCATGTCACAACTCATGGTGTACACTATGGCGACTGCTCTGGGCCCTCCTTTTTCTCTCTCTCTCTCTGTCTGTCTCTTTCTCTGTCTCTGTCTGTCTTTCTATTTGTATCTCTCTCACCTCTCAAATAAATAAATAAAATTTAAAAAGGATATACTGAGTTTTAGATCTTTGTAAAACATTGGATTGAAGGTGTCCAGTCAACGGGAGGTAAGGAGTGTGATCTAGGCTGGAAATACAGATTTCAATGGCACTTTATACCATAGAAATGGTTGAGCCAGCCTATGAAAGGTACTTAGTATGAAAGAGAAAATTTAAGGCTGAAAAAAAAAATTAAGAAATACTGGCATTAAAGGGGTGAGCAGAATAATGTAAACCAGGGGTCTCCAAACTTTTCAGCCCAAGGGCCGCATTAACTATCAAACAGCAGTTTGGGGGCTGACTACACACTCGGGGTCCAAATAAAACAGAATCAAAACATAGATGTTGTTTTTAATTATTTATTTAATATTATTTTATTTAGTTATTATTTAATAACACATTGATACACTACACATGAACACCTGTATTAGTGAGAATGGTGAAATTGTTTCCTGGATGCCAAAATAGCAGACATTTCTGGCTTTAGATTTGATGTCCCTAACATCAACAGTGACCTGAGATTATCATCAGACAAGTTTGTTCTCAAATTTTTCTTCACGTATTTCATTCTTGAAAATGTTTGTTCACACAAGTATGTTGTTCCAAAGATTGAAAGGTACCTTGATGCAAAAGTTTTGACATTAGGAAAGTCTTCCTTGGGCAAAAACTGGTAAAAACCCACCAGTCCTTCTTTGAACTTGTCCCTAAGGAGGTCATTTGCTTGCAACTCAGTGACCTCCAGCTGCAGTTCATCTGGGCAAC
>PVKE010033161.1:0-18075 GCA_004027555.1 Craseonycteris thonglongyai
ATGGACATTCTCAGATTATACATTAAATGATATATTTACATAATTGGTAACCATATGTAATGTGTATCAAAAGATCTGTTCTATCTTTAAAATGTAGTATTGTGAATAAGAAGACATGTCTTTGAACCAGAGCACTTGGTATTTTTATTCTAGTTCTATCATTTATTGGCAATAAGACAACCGGCAAGATATCAAACCATTTTACCTATCTTAACTTCTGTAAGTTGATTATTAAAATAGTTTCATAGGGTAGTAGTAAGGTGTTTTAAAGTACTTAGCAGAGTTCCTAAAAATATATTAGCTTTTAATATTATTTAAAATTATTTCAGTGTTATCTTTTTTCCCCTTTCTCCTTCATTCACAAATCATAAACACCAATTAATCTATTTTGAAAATAATACTTTAAATCTATTGCTTTCTATTTCATATGTCATTTCCTTAATCTAGATCACATCACTGCCCCCCTTAGTTTACTGAAACAACCTCATTTTACTCTTTATTATGTCATTAATAAAACTTCAGCCATAATGTTCTTTCTAAGAAACAAAATTTCCCTTCATAGAAGTGTCTGTTAACCCTTCTTTTAAAATTCAAACTACAACTAACGCACACAGCTTGCAAAGTGCTTTATGATGTGGGCTTGTTTGTTAACTTTTCAGTCCCCCATTCTTACCCTCACTCTCTATACTTTATGTTCAGCCACATTGAATGAATTTTCACTCTTTTTCCTGTGTCCTTTCCTCCAACTGGAAAACCTGCAGTACCTTCTATGTGCCTGAAAGACTCCTACTCGTCCTCACTGTCATTTCACCAGAGATGACCAATCATTTTACACTAGGTCAGATGTTTCAGCTATGTATCTCATAGAGCTCTGTATTTCCAATTAGGAGGCTTGTGAACTTATAATAATATTACTGTTTAGTCAGTTGACTCTTCCAGGAGATGGCATGATTGATGAAGGCAGAGACTACATTTAACTTCCTATAGAGTACGTTACATCAGCCATTATGGCTGGTACACAGCACATAGGTTATGTTGAATAAATATTTAATTATTCTCTTGTTGAATAAGTCTAATTCCATTAAAAAGGATATCAGAAACTTAAGAAGTGGCATTGCATAAAATCACTTAGTTTTTCAAGATTCTGTTATTTCATGCAGTTGTTCCAGGCTCTGCCTTTGTCACTTGCTAGAGTTTTTTTGCTTGCTCGCTGCTTCTAATTTTCTTTGCATCTGTAATTTGATTTCAGTCTGCTTCTTTGAGTTCATTGTATCTCAGTTCAATGTATTCTTAGAAAGTCTAGTCCAGAATTCAGAATCTAGTTATCTTTGATTCTCTGTTTTAGCCAAATGTTATCCTGCAACCACTCCTTCTGATACCCAGTACTGAAAGTGACAGTCCTGCCCAGTGATCACATTCTCACTATCTACAAAGGAAGTGAAGCAAACCTTTCAAAAACTGTTATATGGCAAATCACTCACTCATTCATTCACTCACTCGCGCACTCAATCAATCAAATAAACTAGAAAGCTGAACAAACTCATGGTCTTGCTACAATGCATCTAATTTATATAACCCCTGCTACTTTCCGATCATATTACATTGCTTCTTTGTGTCTTCATTCTATATCTTTTGACATACTATACATCTCATTTTAGAGTTAAAATACTTAAAGGTTAAAGGCCCCTGGACACTATGTTCATGAACTTATTTACTTTTTCAGATCTAATTTTTTACTCTACACTCAAATTCAGTTTTATATGCAAAAAAGTAAAGGTTGATTAAATGGTTGACCCAAAATAAACATGTTTACTTAGTTACCGAATACTTTTTAGGTGTTCAAAAATTTATTGTAGGGGAAGCTGGGATGGCTCAGTGGGTTAAGTGCTCAATTTGCAGCCCCAGGGACTGAGGATCAAATACTGGCCCCAACCCAATGCATCGGAGCCATATGCTGAGTTGGGGAGTGCCCCCAGTTCAGTTCTCACCGGGGTGAGATCCCAGCCTAGTTCCTACCCTGTGCAACCCCACTCCCACCTGTGGAGTGAAACTATGTGGAAAAAACGATGATGTGCAACTATGGAGACTGCTCTGGGCCCTTCCTCTTCTCTCTGTCTCTCTCTCTGTCTCTCTCTGTCAAAAACAATAAAAACAAATCTTTAAAAATATATATTGTAGATTTTTTTTCTGTGCTATAAAATATTCTACTAGACAAAAGGTTTCTATGATGATTATTTGTTGGCTTAAACAATATACATTTATTTACTCACTATTTTGGAGTTCGGGAAGTCCAAAATGAAGGTGCCAGTCAGTTCAGTTTTTCATAAGCGTTGTCTTCTTACCTTGCAGGCAGCTGTCTTGCTGAGTGCTCACATGACTTTTTTTTTTTTTTATGATTTACAGGGAGGGAGAGCAGGGTCTTTGTATAAGTATACTACTCCACTGAATCAGGGCCCCAGGCTGTGACCCCATTTAACCTTATTTACCTCTTTTTAGGCCCTATCTGCACATACAGTTATATTGCCACTTAATAATGCAACAAACATTTTGGAGGGACACAATTCAGTCCATAGCAGAGTAGAAGCTATAGGCAGCAGAATAATTTCCCAAGGAAACAGTTGAAATGCTGACTCCATTTGTGAGAAAATGAAAGCTTATTTTGGTCTGGTCTAATTCTGTAATATATGCTATAGGAAAGGAATCCTTCTGGCCCTTTAAAGAAGCAAGAAAGTTAAAGGCAGGCTAAATAAAAATTCTGAGACAAACTTATGTTTTAAAGAAGAGGACAATAAATGTGCATAAAACATTTATGCATATTATGTAAATTATATATCTAACAATAATGTCAATGCTTCAGAAACATATATGAACCCTAATAATGTAAATTATTTACAGGTAATAGTTCATAGGCATTCAACTATACTAAATAGTATTTAACAAATCCACATTTTATTTTTTTTATTGTATTTATTTACATCAAATTATATTTTATATTTGTATATTTAATTTACTCAAAGAAAATGCAGGACGTTTGTTATATTAAAAATAGTGCCTTGTTTTTCCCCATTTCATTAACATTTGTTCCATATATTAGAACAAACTACAGTCTGTAAAAGCTGATGTAAGTGGAATCATTTTAAAATAGAGTTGGAGTTGCCGACCCAGAGGAACTAACTGCCTTGCACATTGTGGATTTGTTGGAATATTTGAACTGGGCAGGAGACCATTGGTTTGGGCAAAATCAACATTGTTTTACAAGAAGTTATTTGCTAAATTAACAGAAAAGAAGATATTATGACCACAAGACTAATGATTGTGAACTCTCTAAAGATAGAATCTGTAACCAGTCATGTACAGCTAAAAAGTAATTCAGTTTGTTAGCACCATTATGAATCTCTTTCTTCTATTTATGTAATTATTTCCCCTTCTTTTCTCAGGAAAAAAACAAAACAAAGCACCTTTGCCCTCATTCTATAATTGGGACACTATTAAGGTTTATTCCTGAATCTGTACTTTAAGAATTACAATTCTTTTTTATTTCAAATAAACATTTGTTGCCTCTCATTTTGGCTTTTTATTTTTAGGTTTACAAGGCCAATCTGTTTGCTTCTAGCCCTAGAATGCATAGGTTTAATTTTCTGTTTTTAAAATGTTTGAGTTAAACTTCATAAATTATAAATGTACTTTTCTTTTTTGCTCTTTTGTTCTCTTTGACTCAATATTATTTTTTAGTCACTTGAGTCTAGGTTTATTAACATTGTAATTTAAACAAAGTTAACAAAGGTAAATTTTTTAGTGAATGCATGGCCATTCAAAGAACACCATATATACTGAAATTTGAAGCAATTGCTGTTTGAGCACAAAATCTAATAGAGTCACGCTCAAAATAATATTAAGTTCATTTATTTTATTATTCACCAAAATATATGTTATCTTATAAATATAATAACTAAACTTAATATATCTACCATATTTCTCATCTCACTTGTTTTTTCTAAAAGTAAAATTTAATTCTCGATTCATATCTATCACCTTTTAATATATTTCTCAATCTTAATAAATAATATTACTCCAAAGCAATTGTCTTTGATTTCTAAATTCTCACATGGGATTTATTGAACCCTAGAGATTTTTGAGATTCACATATTTTAATTGCTTGATGACCTGTGTTTCCTGAACCTTCAATTCTTTTGCTCTTGGGAATTTTAATTAGGTACTGCACATCTGTCTTCAAACTCTTTGGTAAATGCAAAAAGAAAATATTTATTTATTACTCAAAGGCTACTCCCAATGCAAGTATAAATAACGCAAATTTAGATGATTACTTTTTAAAGATTTATTTTTATATGTTTTTTGTTGTTTTTTTTTTGAGAGACAGAGAGAAGAGTGAGGACCCAGAGCAGTCTCCATAGTTGTACATCATCAGTTTTCTACATAGTTTCACTGCACAGGTGGGCACGGGTCTACATAGGGCAGGAACCGGCCAAGGGCCTCCTGCATGAAAGGCAAACCCCTGAGAGCTAGGGGCCTCCTACATGGGAAGCATAGCCTAGGTGAGAGCTGAGCTGGGGACCTCCCACATGGGAAGCCTGCCTGGGCAATAACCAAACTGGGGACACACCCCACCCAGTTCAGCATATGGGTCTCTACAGGCTGGGGCAGTATTCAGTCCTCAGAACCCAGGCCTGGAAGACGAATGCTCAACTCGCTGAGTCATCACAGCATCCTGATGATTACTTTTTTAAATCAAATACCTTTTATATATTTATAATATATTTATATGCCAATCATTTTATCTATTTTATAAAAATTATCACTTCACTCATGTTTATTCAATAGTGAGGACCATATGCGTTATATAAAGTTAATGTTGAGGTTTTCATATAATTTATTTTTTCCTCTCCCATAATTCTTTTTATTTAGAATCAAGGAAAATTATGACTTGATTTGAATTCTGTTATATAAAATCTCAAACATTTGTTTGCCTCCATGAATATTAGAGTTGGCATAATAAACATTTTGATTATAATAAAAATTAAATGTGTGTCTTTCCAGATATATTTCTTTTTAAAATTTGTATAGGGGAAGCCGGGATGGCTCAGTGGGTTAAGCGCTCACTTTGCAGCGCCAGGGACCGAGGATCGAATCCCGGCTCCGGCCCATGTGGAACCATGTGCTGAACTGGGAGCTCCCCCAGTTCAGTTCTCTCTCTGTCTCTGAATCTCTCTCTCTCTCTCTCTCTCTCTCTCTCTCTCTCTCTCTGTCAAAAATAAATAAATAAATAAAAATATATTTAAAAAAATAAAATAAAATTTGTATAAAACACTGTAATATAGGCAAAGTTGTTTTTCCTCCATATTAGAAAATTAAGCCTAACTTTACATTATTAAGGCTAATAATGTAAACACTTGTTTTACAGACATGCAGCTGGTAAGTGAAGGACAGGGATTTAAATATAAACTTGATTCATGTTTTTGTTAATAAGCTAGAGTAAGCAGTTGTTTCCATCCCAATTGCAATAGTTGACTTCTTTTCTATTAAAAAATTAACAAATTATAACAACACAATTCACAAAATAATACTGAACAATTATTATAGAATGTACTTTCCTCTGAATTCATAATCTCTTAATATTTGTCAAGAGAAACTCTTTATATTGTGTGCATTGATTTTAAATCAGATTATTTACCTCAATGAGAGCAGTGGAGAGAACATTAATATTTCTTTTACTTGTGTAAATATCTCTGAGGTGTTTCTCTGCCTGTTTTAGTGAGAAAAAAAAATATTATGTTATATGAAAACCTAACTAAGAGAGAGCTTTCATTAATATAACTAGAATAACTAACAGATTTGGCTCAGTAGATTCAGCCATTTTAAAATTCCAATTTACTTCTCTTATCAACCTGACTAGAAAGAAAGATTAATTGTGCACAGGACACTGACTTTATTTTTTGAGTTAACAGAATATAAAACTATGACTTTAAAGTATCATGTAATTTTCTATTACAGATACCTAATAGGAACAAATGATAAATTACTAGAAAGAAAATGCAAGGAGATTTTCAGTAAGGACATAGTCAGAAAATAAATTTAGGAAAATTTATGTTTTATTTATTACCACAACTTTATATAAGAACTGAGTTAAAAAGCAATGAATAAGATATTTTGAAAGACAATTGCAATATTAGAAAAACTGAGAACAAAACTTTAAAGTGGAAAAATAAACTATATGTTTGAATATAATAATTTATTACAAAGATATAAATTATACATTTAAATTAATCCCACCCAATATTATAATATATTTTGGGACATATTGACATAATGCTTACATAATTAGAAGATAATATATTACAAATAGAGGCTTATGTGGTACACAGTTAATTTAATTAATTATAATATACAATAACTAAAATATATATTTTACTAATAAATCTAATATCCTTTTACACATCACTCCAATTTACTCTCCTCTCCAGAAATAAATACAGCTAAGAGTTTCAGGTCATTTGCTGTGAGAGAATACGGACATGTATAATATTGCATTGTATTCTTTGTTCTTTTTAAAAATCATCTTGTACCTATTTTATATGATGCAATGTTTCTTGTGTTTTTATCAGATGCTAATTTACTTTTATTTTAACTATTGCACATTTCTTAGTATGCATATGCATAATTTTACAAACTATCTTTTTAATGAATAGTTGTATCGATTCCAATTTTAGACTATAATATAAACTTTTTAGGTTCAAATGTACCTCTCAGATATAGTATGTTTAAAGTTTGACTGTATACATTTTAAATTGTAATAGATAATGTTAAATTGTCATCTCAGAATTAATATCAAAGGCATATATTTTTCTTTCCTAAAAAAAGTAAGATGAATTGTCTTAATTGCACATTTGAGAAAAATAAAGAAATATTAAATGACCTTTAGAGGATCATAGTTAAGCCACCACAAGCAGCAAAACTGGTAACAGACGATAAGTCTCACTCTACATATGCACTAGAAACCCTTTCTCTCTCTCTCTTTCTCTTATCATTTTTTCTCTCTTGCTCCCTCCATCCTTCTCTCTCTCTCTATTTTATTTGACTTTATTATTAAAGCATTCTAATAGAAAAATTAACAGAAAGATTGAAAAAAATAGTATAGAGAAATATATACTCCATTTTCTCCAACTATAAACAACTTATATTAGTATGGTACATTAGTCACAAATAATGAAAAAAAAACCTGACATATTATTAACTAAAATTTATACTTTATTCAGATTTTCACAATTTGTTATAGATTTATTTTATTGTGTTTTACAGAGACAGAGAGAGACAGAGCAGGAGGGCCCAGAGCAGTCTTCATAGTTGTATGTCATCAGCTTTCAACATGGTTTCATTCCACACAGGTGGGTGGGGGCTGCATAGGGTGAAAAATGGACTGAGGGCCCCCTACATGGAAGGCACGCCCCCTCCAGCCAGGAGCTGGACTGAGGGTGGGGGCAGAGGAGAGAACTGAGCTGGGGGCCTCCCACATGACAGGCACGCCCCAGTTCAACATATGGGTCCACACAGGTCAAGGCTAGGATTCAATCCTTGGTCCTCATGGCTGCAAAGCAAGTGATTAACCTGATAAGCCATCCTGGCTTCCCCCAGATTTTCAGTTTTATGTAATGTCCATTTATGTTTCAGGATTCCATTAGGATGACCACATCATATTTACTTGTTGTGCCTTTGTAGGCTCCTCCTCGCTATTAGTTTCTCGGACTTTTTAGTTGTTTTGATAACTTTTAGAATTTTGTCAAATACAGTACTAGTTATGGAGCTTATATGTGTCTTTCAGGTAGGATTTGGATGATGCTTTTCTCATGATTAGACTGGGGTTATGCATTGCTGAGAGGAAGACCAATATGTACAATACCGTTTTCATCACGTCATATCATGGGTACATATGCTGTCAATATGATTTATGGTACCTCGGTCACCTGCCTAAAACCATGTTTGTCAGATTTTTCCACATTAAAGTCATTATTTCCAATTTTTTCATATTATATTCTTTGGAAAGAAATAAATATGTGTAACTCATAGTCAAGGAGTGTAGAGGTATGGACCCTTACCTTAAGGACAGATTACCTGCAAAAAATATTTGGAATTCATCAACTTCAATCTCCTCCCTTATTTATTTATATATTTAGTTATTTGCTCATTTATATCAGAATGGACTTACAGACATTAATTTTATACTTTGGGATATAGTCCAATACTTCATTGCTTTCTTTTTTTTTTTTTTAATTTTGTTGCTGAAATTGTTTCAGCTTTTATTAGGAAATCTTTCAGTTGGCCCCTCTTTATTTTCTCCTGTTGACATGCCTGCATTTATATAGGCTTTCTCTCTTTCTCTCTCCTCTTTCTCCTCCTCTCTCCCTTCTTCTTTTCTACTTCTTCCCACCCCCCTTTCTTTTTTCTCTTCCTTAATTTTTGTAAGTAATTTATAAGATGGTACCTGCCAATATTGTATATTTTCTGTCACAGACCTAAAGTGAGCCATTTCTCCAATGACCAATTGTACCTTTTATTAGACAATGGTATTGAAAAGTATGATTTGGGGACCAGTTGTGCTTATTTTTACTGGGTATCATTCATTCTATCCCATTTCTGTAAATAGAGCAAGAAAATATATGCAAATCAATAATATTTTTATATTTAACTACATGTATCTATTTTATGATAATTATGAGTTCACACTGGTATTTCCAACTCTAACCCATTGAAACATAGATCATTCTAGATTTTCTCTTTGCTTATCTGTAAAATCACACTCCAACAATAAGAAACCTAGCACTGAACATCTTCCAGACAATTACTTAATTATTAAATTCTGTTATACACAAATATCATTATTAGATTTTTTTTTACCCAAGCTCTGTAGAAATAATGCTATAAAATAGAATGCAATGTATACATGCAGTTCCTTTCGCCTAAAATCTGAAAAACACTCATTTTCAAAGTTACTTAGGTCAGCATCTTTTCTCTGTAATCTTTTTAAAATATGTTACATAAATTTGTAAAATGGACAGAATTTTTTGGTTATTGTTATCATTTGCATTCCATCTTGGCATCCCCCAACATCTTAAATGATTTTGTATTATTTTCATATATTAAGGTTTATTCTTTGAGCTATAAATGTCTATGAGTTTTGACAAATGTGTGATGTCATGTACTCACCATTATAGTATCATATAGAATTGCAGCACAGTCCTAAAAATATACCCTCTATTTTATCTATTTGACATGCCCCATGTTTACCTGAGTCCTCAGGAATCATTGATCATTTTAATTATCTCTGTAGTTTTGCTTTCTTCACAATGTCATATAATTGGAACCATACACTATGTAGCATTTTCAACAGCTTCTATCACTAGCTACGTGTATTTAAGGTTCATGGTTTTTCTTGTCTTTCTTTTCTTTTTCTTTTTTTGTAGTTTGATCATTCATTTTATTGCTGAATAAATTTTGTTATAGATTTATCAAAATTTGCTTATCATTTTACCTATTGAAGTCACCTTGGTTACTTCCAGCTTTTTGTGATCATGAATAAAGCTTATCTAAATGTTCATGTGAAGGTTTTTGTGTAAGCACACTTTTATTTAATTGTTAAATTTATTGGGGTGACATCGGTTGGTAAAGATTACATAGGTTCCAGGTGTAAAATTCTACATTACATAGTCCACGCATTGCCTTGTATGCTCACCATCCATAATCAGCTCTCTTTCCAGCACCATATACTTGATATCCTCTCCCTTCTCCACATTCCTCCTACTCTCCCACCTGTCTTCCCCCTTACCTTCAGGTAACCACTAAACTATTGACTGTGTCCCTGAGTTTTTGTTTCTTTGTTACTTTCAGTTTTATATTCCACTTATAAGTAAAGTTATATGTTTCTTGATTCTTTCATTCTGACTTATTTCACTTAATATCATGGTTTCAAGTTCCTTCCATGTTGTCACAAATGGCTGTATTTTGTCTTTTCTTATCACTGAGTAGTATTCCATTGTGTAAGTGTACTACAACTTCTTTATCCAGTCATCTAGCAAAGGACCACTTTGGTTGTTTTTATGACTTGGCCACTGTGAACAGTACATATATCTTTGCAAATTAAGGTTTTCAAGTTCTTGTTTTGTTTTGTTTTGTTTTGTTTTTGTAGATACACAGAAGAGGGATTGCTGGCTCATATGCCAATCCCATTCCTTATTTTTTGAGGAATATCTCTATACTGCCTTCCATAGTGGTTGTACCAATTTACATTCTCACCAGCAGTATATGAGGTAAACACACTACTCAAATCAAATATTTTAAGAGTGAGATTGCCTGATCATATAATAAAGCTCTGTGTATCTTTTTAAGAGTCTGTAAATTTGTCTTCCAAAAATGTTCTACCATATTTTATTCCTCCCAGATGTGAGTGATATATTCAGTTATCCTAAATCTTTATCAGCATTTGGAGTTATCAATTTTTTTAATTTTAGCCATTTTAATAGGCAGGTAATTGTACTTCCTTATTCCTTTAACTAACATTCTCTAAGGACAAATGATGTTGACTATTTTTCCTTATGCTTATTTGTCACCTGTATATATTCTTTTCTCAGTTGTATTTTGCCATTTTTAAAAAAGTGGGTTGTTTGTTTCACACTGTTGAGATTTAAGGATTTTGTGTGTGTGTACATTTTAGATAAAAGTTTTTTTCTAAAAAAAAAGTGTCTTATATTTTTATGCTGAATATCTTTCACAGAGAAGAATATTTTAATGAAGTTATTTTTACAAATTGTACTTCTGGTGTTATATCAAAAAACTCATCACCAAACACAAGGTCACCTAGGCTTTCTCCCTTATTTTCTCCTAAAAATTATATTATGTTGTATTTTACAGTTAGGTCTATGTTCAATTTTGAGCTAATTTTTGTGAAAAATATCAGATTTGTGTTTAGGTTCAGTTCTGTATATGGACATTCAGTTCTACAATCATTTGCTGAAAAGACTATATTTTCTCAATTGGACTAATTCTGCTTCCTTTCTAAGATCAGTGGACTATATCTATAGGCTTGTTCTTGGGCTCTCTATTTTGTTCCATTAATCAATGTGACTATTCTTTTACCACAACCAAGCACTCTTGATTACTGTGGCTTTACTATAATTTTGAAATTGAGTACTGTGAGTCCTCTGACACTGACATTTCTCTTCAGTATTGTGTTGGCTATTCTGGGATTTTTGCTTTTCTATATAAACAACTTTAGAATCAGTTTGTCAATATCTATAAAATAACTCATTGAAATTTTGATTGAAATTTCATTGAGTTGTTATATAGATAAGGTTGGGAAGAACTGACATTTTTACAATATTGTCTCCCTACTCGCAAACAATACATCTCCATTTATTTATATCTTCTTTGATTTTTTATTCGAGTTTTATAGTTTTTCTCATACAGCTCTCATATGTATTTTGTTAGATTTATGCATTTCTCTTTTTTGATGCTAATATAAATTGCTTTCTTCTTTAATTTCCAATTCCAAATGTTCATTGTTTGTATCTGGGAAAGAAATTGTGCATATTAAACTTATATCCTGTGACCCTGTAATAATTGCTTTTTAGTTCCAGGAGATTATTTCTGAACCTCTAGTATTTTCTACATCAACAATAATGTTATCTATGAAAAATGATAAGGTTTAATTTTTCTTGTTCAGTTTGTATATCTTTATTTTCTTTATGCATTAGCCAGGCCTTTTGGTATGATACTAAATAGCAGTGGTGAGAGTGGACATATTTGCCTTTTTCCATATATTAGGGGAAATCTCCCAGTTTCTCATCATTAAGTTTGATGTTAGCTATAGAATTTTTGTGAATGTTCTCTATCAAGTGGAGAAAATTTCCCTGTACTCTTTATTTTGTATTGTTAAATTTATTAGGATTACATTGATTAGTAAAAATTATATAGGTTCCAGGTATACAATTCTACAGTACTTAGTCTATGTGTTACAATAAGTGTTCACCACCAGTTGTCAGCTTTTTTTCAGTCACCATATATTTAGCTCACTCTCCCTCCTCTTCCATTCCTCTCCCCCAATACCGTTAGATAACCACTAAACTATTACCTATGTCCATGAGGTTTTGTTTCTTTTGTGTTCACAGTGATCAAGTCATGGAAACAATGTGCCCTTTGATAGATGACTGGATAAAAAAGCTGTGTTACATATATACAATGGAATATTGCTCAGCTATAAGAAAAGATAAAATATCGCCATTTTCAACTATATGAATGGAACTTGAGATCATCATGCTAAGTGACATATGCCAGACAAAAAGCTAAGAAACACGTGACTTCACTCATATGTGGCATATAAAATTGAAAGAAAAAAAGAAACAAAGTCTTGTGGACATAGTCATTTGTTTAGTGGTTACAATTTTTTTTTAAGATTCATTTTATTGTTTGAGAAAAGTTGAGAAAGAGAAAGAAAAGGGGAGAGGGCCCAGAGCCGTCTCCATTGTTGTACATCATTAGTTGTAACATGGTGTTATTCTACATAGGTGGACATGGGGCCCGGAGGTGGGACCCTAACCAGGGACCTCCCACATGGGAGGCAAGAACTTTTGCTGTGGAGCCATCCACATGGTTGTCCACTGTGCCACAGTTCAGCATATGAGTTTGCACTGTCCAGGACCGGGATATGATTCCTGAACCTCACAGTTGCAAGGCAAATGCTCACGTTGTTGAGCTATCACAACATCCCCATCTTGTTTTCTGGATAATAAATTCTGCCTAATCTCTTTCTGCAACAATTGGTAAGTGTATATTAATTTTTTTCTGTTGATTGCTGATGCAATGGATTACATGGATTGATTTCAGTTGTAGAAACTGCCTTGCATACCTCAAATAAATCTTCCTTGGTGTTGGTGTATAATTATTTTTATAATTGAATTTAATAATATTCTGATAAAGTGGTTGGCAACTATATACATGAAGGATTTTGTTCAGTAGTTTTTCTATTTGATTACACCTTTTTCTATTTTTTGTTTATAAGGTCATGTAGACCACATTAAATACATTTGAATGTGATCATTTTCTTCTATTTTCCAAAAGAGATTGTAAAAAATTGGTACTTTTTTTTTATTGTTTGGGAAAATTTACCAATGAAATCAGTGATGTCTTATTTATTTATGTTTTGAAGGTTATTGATTATTGAGTCAATGTCTATATTATATATTGTTAGGGCTAAAGAGCCTGATGGTGGCAGGAGAAAAAAAATCAGCATGAGAACAAAGCAGGAATCCCAGGTGCCTACCCACAGAAATTTTTCATTTTTAAAGCCAGCTGGGGACTTTCTGCCCCACCCTGAGGTGGTTGGGATTTGGCACCCGATTATCCACAAAATATGCCCAACCTAAATGTTGGCACTTCCTAATACCCCCTCCCTCACTCTCCTTTCTTGTTCATCTGATACCCACCTATAGAAATGCTCTTCCAACACCCAGAAGTCACTGACATCATCTTTGGAATCAGCCGGCCATTTTTGGTCATCGTTAATAAACTCTCTTGTTAAACCAGAACTTTGGTGTGCTCTTCCCTCAGCAAATCTTTCATATATAACTTATTCAGATTTCTATTTCTCATTGTGTTGCAGTATTTCCTGTCTAAGGTTTATTGCGTCACAGCCCTGAAGAATGAGAATGTAGACCTAGAAAGGGAGGGTAAGCAGCAAAATTTGTTGAGAGTAAAAGTAGAGAAAGTATACTTCCAAGATGAAGAAATGGGCCTTAAGCAAGAAGAGGTGGCTCAAAAAGAATCATTTATTAAAGTCTGGGTGGTTTTATCCCTTTTTCTTAGAAGGGGTCACACCTTTCTGGGCATGGCACCTTTTGATTGACAGTCTTGATTGACAATGGAGCATTACATCATCTTTATTCCCCTGTGTAAGTCCCTTCCCAGAGTTCAGTATGATATAATGATATTAATGAGCTTTTGGGCATACGTATGATATAAGGTTGGTATAATGAGGCTTAGGTGGAAGTGGGTTCTATGAAAGAGGTCTCAAGATCCCCCATTCTAGCTGCCTGGCTACTTTCCACTTGAGAGGAATGATCCCCCCCAACCCACCCACCACCACCACCACCATCTATCTCTATGGGAAGCTGAGGGGCTAAAGGTCTCTTTTCTTCTGTATTTACTTCTTGCTGGGTATGGTCATTGCCCCTGACTGTTGGGGGTGGGGGTGGGGGCTCAAGAAGCTCACCCCCTTACTAGGATAAAGAGGGGCTGGAAGGGGTCCTGAGATCCACCCCAAAGACAGTGTTGACTTCTCTGTTTGGGGTGGTCTGGAAGACTCACTGGGCTATATTTCATATGCTGATAGCTCCTAGATAAGAAGACAAATACAGTTAATGAATTTGAAAGCACTGACCCAAAAGCAGGCTCCTGGGAAGTTATCTACTCAGGTGCTGAGTTTGGAAGGCCTGGAAAGAATACTTGGCCATAATCAACAAAGCAAATCAGGTTTCAGGATAACTGATATCTGGTGGATACAGATTCCAGGGTGATTCACTAAGGCTGGAGACTTAGCATAAGAATGATTAACTAAAGTCAGAGCACTGGAGGAATTCTAAGAACAAACAAAATAGTAAAACCAGCGAGCTGATTGAACTAAGAAAAAGGAGACCAAAAATGTCTATAAAAATCGAGAGTAGGAGGGAATTTCTTTATTTGGCCCTTATCAATTATATGAGTTATGGTAGTTAGTCTTTCAAAGTATTTCCATCTTATCTAAGTTATTACATTCTTGAACATACAGTTGTTTATGTATTCTTTTTATTTTTGTTCTGATTTTTTATTTTAAATGGATATTTAATTTGAAATTGAATTTTAAATTGAATTCTCTATTCAATCCTGTTTTTATATTTTTCTAGTTGCTTTATTTAGGCTTTCTTTGTTTTTTTCCCCTCATTATCTAAGCTGAAAATCTTAGATGATTCACTTTCAATGTTTCTTTTTCTAATATATGTCTTTGATAGTATGCATTTCCACCTAAGCACTGCTTTTCCTGCTTACTATAAATTTCTATATTCACACTATTCTCTAAATTTATTTGTTTTTTTCTATCTGGTAGTTCTCTCACTAACATCAGCATCCTCCATAAGACATTTGAAAATTTCATTGTCATGCCATCTTCTTGCCCCCTTCAAACTATTATATTGATAGCATAAAAGAAGTATTAGCATTCAAATTACTTCACTCATCTGCTTAAAGTTGTTTAATGGTTTCCTGAGCTTTCTCATGAGACAAAACCAAATTTCCTTAACAGGACCTTTGAGACCATTAAGGAGCAGATACCTGTATATGTGTGACAGCTCCTCTTTAAGTATATTCATCTCCTTTTATTTTCCCTAGTGTGTCCTGATCATATTGCTTGGGATTCCTTTCACATGGTGTATTTTCTACTTGAAATACTTCCACAGAAAATTTTGTTTGAGAAGTCATTAAAAACTCATTTATCTCGCAGCTTAGACATATGGTTTAGGTGTTCATCTCATGCATTTTGATAGCACTGTGTGCTTTCCTTATATTACACAGTGTTAATTTGTGACCTTACCTATTTCTCTGAGAATACTCTTAAGATTTAGGTTTATCATTGTTGTAGGACTAATATACAAAGCACTGCCTTGCACACAGAGGGCATTCAAAAGAAGAGGAATGATTTAATAATTATTTAATATATTTACAGATAACATCTTCCCATTATGTCTCAGAACAAAATATGCAGTTAAATTCATTCATAATTTCAATAAATCATTTAAGCCCAAATTTGACAGCTCAGTGATGTGGATAATTATGGGTTTTGTTTGTTTATCTGTGTTTACTAATAAAATTCAAACATGGGGCATTATTAAAATGAAAACAAACTTTTCAGTGGCACTACATTTTGGTTTTTCAAATTTGAGAGAAAATTCAAGATTTAATTATTGGCCTTCTTAGCTGGATCTCACTTGAACTGAGAAGTGAATTAAGGCTGGACACTCTTGGTTATTAATTAATACTTGAAATACTAATATCCTTCTCTAAATAAGTTTACATAATTTTTATGGAATTAGTTTAAGAGATGGACAATGTAATAAGATGTTTTCAGTGTTCTTCTGTCATTATAATAGTGCATTTAAGTGGATGCTTGGATGATTCACGATAAATTTTAGGATTCAAATGCATAAATGGAAAACTATATTTCCCAATACAAAATTTTTATGTTTAATGCTAATTTTATTTTTAAAATATATTTACTTAGCTATTCAAATGATTTAAGTGTCATAGACCTTAACATGAAGTAAAAATAGTGATTTTATTATTAATATTAATAATATTTTGTTTGTATCTCTTTTATATGCTTGGTAATAATTTTCTGAAAAGAATTATCAATTATTTCTACCTGATTTTACACATCATTTTGTTTATTTATATTTTAGTTAACAAATGAATATTGTTTTAGATACTATTTAGGAACTAAGAAAATACTAGTGAACTAAGGAGATATAAGAATCCATCTTTTATTCTAGAAAGTCACTAAGCAAGTGATTAAAGTAAAATCTTTAATTAAATATGATGAAACACATTTTTAACACCTCCAATAATAAAAGAAAGAGATAAGAATCAGAGAGAAAACAAGAAAAAGAAGATAATTTTTATAGAAATTTTCATCTTTATTTTGTGAATGCTGATAAGACATATATCTGTCAAATAAACTTTTCCTGGGTAATGGGCCTAAAATTATAATCAAGTTTAGAGGCTATTGCTGACAGAGGCCTTTTAGTGCACTTAACTTCAGAAAAACCCATAGACAGATATTTCAGTCTTTTACCTAAACCATGCCCCATCTTGTTTAGATCCTCTGAGTGTAACCACTGCAAGGAAGCTGCTGATTTAGTCTTTCAACTAATGGACTGAGACCTGCCCTGTAAAACATGGCCTCCCCTTTGTGTCACTGAAGCACACTCTCAGTTCCACAGAAAGCTGTGTCTCCCTGGTTTATAAATGTTCATTTTGGAAGTTTCTCCTCTGTATATTCTTTTTGGGGTTATTTTGCTGATAATTTCTTATGTTGTGAAATGACTAAAATTTGACTTAAACATTTCTGAAAGCTTGACATATTAAGATAAAAGTTTATATTTAATCTCCTTATTTTAAATAAATATTCTATGTCTATTAACTGATAACAACTGAAACATTATTCCATTTCCTTCCGTTTGATATAATCAAGAATATTACATAAAGATAGCTTTATTTTTTGTTGACACACAACAATAATAGGTTAAAGAATAATTGCCTTCTCATCATCCAGCTAGAATATTTTATAGCAAATTCCATTGATCAACTAAAGACAGCAACAGAAGAAAATTAGTTTAAGTCTTTACTCAGAATGATAAGAACTAATAAATAACTTGTAGTTGTCTCTTGGGTAAACTTTACATTTGTGCAATCTATTTGATTTAAATTTTAGTTGTCAAGTATCTCATTCTAAATATAACTTAAGTCCTTTTACCTCCACTGCTTTTATGCCTTTACTTGTTTCGGATAGGTTTTTTAGTTGGTTCTGAGAAGAATTTCATTTGTTATAATATTAATGTTATTTTTGAATATAATGGTTGATTGCTTCATAAAATATTTGACTGTCTTTAATTAAGAAATAAAATGTTATTGGTCTTTTGTTTCAAAGAATGGCAAAAGTTACAGCCAGGAAGTGGTAAGAAGGATATTGGTAATTTTTGCTATTGTTGCTGTCTTTTAATAAAATGGGAGTCACTAAAAGCTATATATTTTTCTCTGCATAAAATTAACTTCTTATGAAAACAGTTTATGGGATTATTTCTCATAATTTTTGTGGCAATATCTAAGTATGCACTGAAGAAAGAGGAAAAAAATTATTGAATATAATTCACATTCTAAAATACATTGCAATTGCTTCATACCTGGGGAACTCCCTTAACTGGGAAACAATTTCTTAGCACCAAAAATGAGATGTGCTGAATTCCCTTAGGAGTCAAAAAAGTCCTA
>PVKE010033162.1:0-18077 GCA_004027555.1 Craseonycteris thonglongyai
GACCTTTGGCTCACCCAGTTCTTGGGCTGGTTTAGCCAGAATCAATTTTACTCCCATTAACTTCCTATTCTTTGCAGGTAGTCTGTGTGTCTTCTAAACAATCTAATCTGCCATCTAAGCATTAGAAAGTTTGTGGACGGAGACTGTGTAAGGATCATTAAGGGAGAGATTTAGAACTGTTTTCAGATGCATGTTCTCGTCTTCAATTGTTTCTAGACCATGTCAAGGGTCTGGGTCCTTCTCCAAGTAAGAGAGGAAATGGTCCAAGTTTTCTTAGCTCACACTGTCTCAATGTTTCTTTTTCTGCTCAAAAAAGCATTTTTAAAATGTCTTCAGGAGGGTTTCATTCTCTTTGCTGTTTCTTTTCTTGCCTCTAAGGGACATTGCTGAGCCTGTGAATCTATAAGAGGTTGAATGACACAGCTTTCATTGCCCCTTTAGAAAAAGAGATAGTGATTTTAAGACGCATTGTATTGCTGATAACTCCTACTTCCCACCTTTGGCTTGAGATTTTAAAATGTGAATAATTCATGTCCTGTGTTTAAAAAACAAACAAACTTTGCACACCCTGGTGGACTTGTTATTAAGTTTCTTTATTTGAATGTTGATTTTCATTGTCTGTCCTGAAAGAGAGTTCATTTTAATTCACTGATGGCCAAATGTGGTTCTTATTCATAAAGTTGTGAAACTCTGCTTGAAGTCAGCTGGTGCTCAGCGTGTCAAGAAGATAAGTAGCTTTGCAGGAGAGATCAACTTCTAGCTTGGTAATTTGGTTTTCTTACAGTATTGTAAGGAGAAAATAAAAAATTATAGCTTCAATATTATACTGCATATAGGAAGATGACATGAAGTAATATTCTGTGGTGATTCCACAGCTTTTTATGAAGCAAATTTGTGCTTAAAGTCAATCACTATACATCAGTATTTCAGATCTCAATAAAAACTCACAATAATGTTATTGTACACACTGTTTTTTTAGAATTGACATTTCCCAAGACACTTCCTTCCTGAATCTGGGAGAAGTGAGAGTTAAATCTGGGGTGTTAGAATTAGTTAACTTATTTGTATAGAAAATTTGGCTGCTATGAAATGGTTTAATTCTTTGCAAGATTCCAGAACCACATACATCATGGTTACAGGGATGGTGCAGAGGTACAAATGCTAGAGTTTGTCTTATTTCCCCCACATTTTCCATTTTCTTGAATCACACACATTCTACAGGCTGACATCTTTCACCGTGATGACTTTTAGTCTAAGACAACTTAAGCAGTCCTCCATTTTTATTTATTTATTTATTTTTTACCTTATTCCTTAGCTCTGTGGTATGGAATCCATCCATCCATCCATCCATCCATCTGCCCCCACCCCTCCACCCATCCACTCATGCACTCAGTTACTCATTTATTGAGTGCCTATTATATTCTAGGCATTGATCTGTTCAGCCCTGTCTCCCCACGTTCCTGGCACATGGGAGGGACCCACTAAATATTTGCTAAATGAATGAATAAATCAGTGACATTGAAATAGCTATTGAGCAACTCTTAGGGAAGGCAGGGAAAGGATACAGAAAACTATAGAAGCCAGTTCTTCAAAGAGCTTATAGTTCAGAAGAGGAGACATAAATTCCTGACAAGTTAAGCTTAACTCAACCCACATATTTTTGCAGTAGGAAAGATAGCCTAAGACAGCATATGTTTTCTTGCTAAGTGATTTGTATAGCAATGGCTGTGAGAGGAATTCAGAGCAGATAGACCCCCTTCACTCAGCTGGAAATGCTAAGTTTACAAGTAAATTCAAGACCTTGAGGGATTCCAAACAAGTGTCACAAAGAGAGAACTGACCTTCTGTTTATTCTAAAAATTTGTCAGCTCTCCTGTCTTCTTCTCCCTCCACCTCTACAGACAGATGTCCAATTTCATGAAACATAAATACATGATATTGGGATAATGTTTAGCGAGAGGGAGAGAAGTCAGTTGATGGATTATCTTTCTTTGAACTCGTGTTTTTTCCCCTTTGGCCTTTCCAGTCTTCCTGTGCATAATGGAATTGCACGGTTACCCTAACATGATTTTCATAAATAGGTGATCCATGCATCTTAAGATGGTTTAAATGAAATGGGATTTTGTGTGATATGCAGAATTTTATAAACTGTAGGATCAGACATGCCTGTAACATTTGCAGGACCCAGGTTAAGACTACTAATGCAAGGGGATGTCAGGATAGTTCAGTGGCTGAGCACTCGTCTCACAGTTGCAAGGCCTGGGTCTTGATCCTCAGCGCTGGCCTGTGCAATCCCATGTTCTGAACTGCAGTGCAACTGGTAACTGCTGGGACGTACAACTATGGAGACTGCTCTGGGCCCTCCCCCTTCTCTCTCTCTCTCTTTTCTCACCTTCTCTCAAACAATAAAATAAAATTTTTTTCAAAAAAATAAAAAGACTACACATGGAAATCCATGTACCATGTGTCTAAATTGTTAGAAGTTCTACATTAATACACAAGTTGTTAAATTGTGTATTTTCTCTTCTCCTATCTTGGCCAATAGACATTCAGAATCACCAGGAAATCCAGTTTTACACAGAATTCTCAGGCTCCCTGAGGTTCTGCGATGGAAACAGGCAGGTGGGATAGTGCTCCCAGCTTTGCCCTGTCCCGTTGCCTCTTTTCTTCTCACCACCAGCCTCAGTGTGCATGGTGAGAAGTGCACATATGGGGATGTGCCAGCCAAGCTTCATTCGCCAGTTCCCCAAAGCTGCTCCTTAGCTACTCCTCTGCCATGGAGTATGCACCTGCCTTCAGTTGGTCACATTTAGAGAAAAGGTTTTCAAAGCCCTGGTGGATCAACTTGAAATCATTTTGGCAAGGAATCTTAGGTCTCAGGGACCCAGAGCCTAGCCTAGAATCGAGAGTTGAGTGCAGCCTCCAGATGAGTATGTTTAGTTGGTCTTGTGGAATCTCCATCCCCTGGAAGCTAGAGGAAGACCAGAGTAGGGCCCTCTAAACTCTGGGGTCCAGGGCAGGGGTCCTCGTCCACATCAAAGGGCTGTAACTGCACAGTCTTTCCAATTTTTAAATTTTTAAAATTATTTTAATGTTATTTGAGAGAAGGTGAGAGAGAGAGAGAGACAGAGAAAGAGAGAGAGAAAGAAGGGGAAGCCCCCAGAGCAGTCTCTATAAATGTACATCATTAGTTGTGACAGGGTTTTATTTCACACAGGTGGATGTGGGGCCGTGCAGGGCAGGAACTGAGCCAGAGCCTCCTGCATGGGAGGTGAGAACCTTCACTCTCAAGCCATCCCAGGGGTTACCAGTTGAGCCACAGTTCAGCATATGGAATTCTATGGGCTGGGGTCAGGAATCAAACCCAGGACCTCGTGGTCTCAGCAAGGAACCACTGAGCTCTCCCGGCATCCCACTCTCCAATTTTAAAAAAGTTCTTAGCAGGACCGTGCTATTCATTTTCTATAGTTTATGTCATTTATTCTTCATGACCACCTGACAGGTAAGTACTGTTTGCCTCCATTTTACAGTTCAGGAACCTGAGACTAAATCATTGGTCCCTGGTTGCACAGTTATATTAGTAATGATAGAGGTCCTGTGACTTTGAACATCCTTCCTCATTCAATATTCACACATTTCATCAATTTTACCAACATTGTGCCAGAAGGGATGATTAAAACGTGAGAGAACTCTTTATTTCCCATCCAGTAATTGCACTGTAACTTAAATGTTCACATTTCGTAACTAGACTGCGAGACAGTGAATGACCTGCTCATACCGCCTTCTCCAGTTTCACCTCTAAGCTGCCTCACTGCCTTAGCTCTAGCCACCCTGTCCCTTGAGCGCCTTGGATGTCCTGGGTTTCGTCTCTCTTTGGGGCCTCAGGCCTGGATGGCCTCTCTTCGTTCCCCTGCTCCTTACCTCTTTAATTATCAGCTCAAATACCATTTCTCCATTTGATCACAGCTTCTCCTCTTACAACCGTCAGAAAGGACAGCCATCCTCCACTGAGATCTCAGGGTAATAACTGATCTATTCAACAACCCCTTCCCTGAGCTTCTGATCAGAAATACTCAGAACAGGTGCTGCCCCTGACTGAGTAGAACTTGACAAAAAATGACCAGCTGCAATAATTGCAGTGAGTTAATATAATAATTTGCTTTAGATCACTAGCTGTTAAGGACATGAGTTTTTTCAGAGCAGAGGGAATAAAGCCATGGAATCTTTTTGGAGAGGCACTATTGCATATCATTCTTTAGAAGACTGTACCCTATTGGTAAAGCAAGTTTATCTAGCCAAATGCTCTGAAATATGCTTTTTCAATCGCCTGTGATACGGATGAAGTTAGAACATTCTGTTCTCCTTCTTCCCACTTGAACTGCAGGGTAGGGATGTTGCTAGTGCAAAATGCTCAGCACTATCAGCTCTAGGAGTGAAGATAAGAGTTGGAGGAGGGAACTGTCTAAAGCAAACTCATGATTTGCCTTAAAAATCCATCCAAGTGAATGCAGGGTAAATTAACTTAGTGGAATGATTGGGTAGTCAGAGGTCTGATTATGAATCTTGTTGGAAATATTCTGGATGGTTAGGATTCCAAGTCTAGTTGGAATTAACGAGGGTTAAGTTTTACCAAGCACTGCTGGATGTAGACATCAAAGAGCCCACAACTTGTTACTTAATCTGGAGGCCATTTTAAAGAGACAGTTAAAATTCATTATTAAACAAATGAATATGAGGGCAGACATTCTGTTCTAAGAGAAGCTACCATTTATGGGCTTTGAATTAAATGGGAAAGTTTTTTGTGTTTTTAATGCCTTTTGAATGAGTCAAAAGCTACACGCCAGTAATATTAATACTTTTTAGGTAAAACCTGAAAATACAACTGTGTTAGATGGAGAGAAGTCAGTATTTTAAAAGATTAATTTGTGCTAGATTCTTTGGAGTTAAAATGTAGCTGAGAAATCCTTAGATAAAATATGTGTATTTCTCACTCACAAATATTGGAAAAGACAGAGTTATATTTAGTCAAATGAAAACAATTTTCTTACAATGGCATTTTCAACATGGCAGTAAGACCGGTCTAAAGAATTTAGTGAGGTCACTACTATGAATTTGATATTTGCCCTGAGTTCAGAGCAGTGTGATTTCAGGCATAAGGACAGTTTTGTAGGACAGAAATTGAAAAGAGAGCTCAAATGAGTTAACTATCCTTGATTCAAGATTCTCTGTGGAAAACAGACTTATTCTACATGGTTGAAAAAAGGGAGATTATGAAATAGTCTTGTTGTAAGGCCATTGTGATTGTGAACAGACGAAAACTGAGTTGGAAACATGGTTACAGAGATTGTGAAAGTTCTTAGAGGGCAAATTATATGTTGTGTCTGACTTATTGAACATTCATAACAGCAGTTTGTTAGATGATATGGGAAGATGGTAGAAAATATGGACATGTTGCTATTACCTTGAAGGAAATTACAATGAGAGATGAGAGTAGAAAAAGGAACTAACCTAAAAACATAAAAATATAAAAATGACCTAAAACATGACCTTGTTGAGTTAAAAGGAGGAAATTAGGTCTGTTTGTCCTACTTGGGATAGTTTTTTGTTTGTTTGTTTGTTTTTTGCTGCTTCTTTGATCATAATAAAGTTTTAATATTTATCATTGGAATTTTTACAGGTGCATATTAAAGTAGTAAAAAATTTATCAAAAAAAAGAAAAAAAAAAGAGTAACTGAAGCATCAATGTATAGCACCATGATTAATGAAAAACATTTAAACTTAAAAATGTAAACCAGATCTACATACAATCACGAACACATGTTTCTCAGAAAAACTGGTGATCAAAATAGAGGCTAGAGTATAGAGTTTATGACATAATTCCGAGGAAATCAAAATAGCCATCAAAGTAGGCACCATTTTATTTAGGAACTATTAATGGCCAATCAACTGGTTTGTAAAATTTAATCCTTGCCAACCACTGGTCAACCACATTCCAGCACCTCTAGAAAATCCTCAAAAAAACAAAACAAAACACAGAGGCTGAGCAAGAAAAAGAAACTATGCAAATGGAAGCTATGTTAACACTGAAGAGAAATCAAGGCAACCATGCCTGGTTATTCAAAATTGTAGGAAGAGGAAAGAGGCTGAAATGCATATACCTGCCATTGTTTGCACTACCTTCTTAACGTTAGAGTGCCTAAGAACAACTACCAATTTACCAAAGAACCTTTAAAAATCCTAATTATGAACAAATCCACACACACACATGCACACTCATACATATACTCTTATATATACACACACGCAAACACACACACACACTACACCTATGGCACTTGTTTGTAAAGGTACTTTCAGGGAGAGTCATTCCTTTTCAAGGCTCTCCCATTGCTGGCCATGCAGAAATTCCTTTAACTAGGTCATCAGCATATTGATAATCATCTCCACGGTAACCGGCTTTCAAGGCAACTGGTTGAGGATTACATTTCTGGGCTGGGAAATGACATTAGAGGCAGGGCAGTGACATGGGAAGATGCAATTTAGTGCCACTCAAATTCCCTTCTAAGTACAGCATTTATCAAATATTCTCTTAATAATCTGAATTAACTATGATTTATTTGGGAGATATTTGTAGGTAATTTGTAGGTAAACAGTCTTTTACTGTTTGTAATAAAAGGCACACATGTTTGGTTATTTCTTTTACTGTGTTGGTTAAGCAAGTAGACCCTAGGCTCTGGAGGTTTCTAATGCTAACCCAGAGCGCACATCTTGGTAGAGGTCTAGGGATGGGTATTTATTCCCATCCTTATCTCTGTCTGCCAGTGTCTGTATAGGTTTGACAATTTAGGAGAGAGATCGAATTCCTATGGGATTGTACAAGAACCATCTTGAGCATAAGGTATCGTGAAATTGAAGAACTCTTCTGACAAATGTGCTTCATCGATATGAGAAAATCCATTTTTCAGTGTCTGGGGATAAGATGAACCAGCTTCTTAGAAGCACTCTGAAGTTAAGTCCTTGAAATGTTTCTTAGCCAAGAGAAGCTGGCCCACAATCCAAGCAAACCACTTCAGCTTTATGTTTGTTTATTATTTTTTAAAACCTGTGTCTTAAAGTACTTGACTAATTCCAAGAAAATGGGATACTGGGAAGGCTCAGTGGGTTGAGTTCCCACCTTGCAGCCCCAGGGACTGAGAATTGAGTCCCGGCCCTGAGCCGTGCAGGCCCACATGCTGAATGGGGTGTGCTTCCGATGTGGGAGGCCCCAGGTTCGGCTCCCACCCAGGGTGAGCTTCCCACGTGGGAGGCCCCAAATTCAGCTCCCACCCAAGTTATGCCTCCCATGCGGGAGGCCCCTGGACTGATTCCTGTCCTGCGTGGCCCCGAGCCCGCCTGTGGAATGAAACTGTGTTGAATACTAACGATGTACAACTATGGAGACTGCTCTGGACCCTCCCCCTTCTCTGTCTGTCTCTCTCTCTCTGACAAAACAAAAACAAAAACAAAAACAAAAAATTCAAGAAAGCAGCTATTTCATGGTGATCATATATGTGAGACTATAGGTAGGGTGTTAAAGGAACTGGAGAAGAGAACTAGTTGAAGCCCCCAGCTAAGGTGATAGTGACAACAGATCATCGAGTCTTCAGCTCTCAACTAAAAAAGTGACTGTCACCAAGAAACACGAGCTCCCTCTGCCCCCCAATATCTCAACCACCAAATAAGGCAAGTAATGCAACTTAATCTAAACACCAAAACAGAATGTGATACCTACACACATTGCAAAGTGCTGGCCAAGAAAAGAAAAGATTCCAGAGTGACACAGTGCTGCTCCCAACGCTGACCTCCCTCCTGCCCTATGAAGCTTTTTTAGTGATGTGATAAATCCTTTTTTTTCTTTTTTGGACTGAACTAGGGGCTTCACCTCATTTGGGAAGCACACCCCAGTTCAGCATGTGGGTCCGCCTGGGCTGGAGCCGGGATTCAATCCTCGGTCCTCGGGCTTCAAAGCGAGCACTTAACCCGCTGAGCCATCCTGGCATTCCCTATGTGACGAATCTTAAGACTCCACTATTGCCCTCAGTTCTATAGAGAATTGAACTGAACGACCATCCCTATTTTTTCCCCTCTTTTGAGTAAGGGGTAGCGGAATGGCTATTAGGCCGAGTGGGCTGCTTCTTTTTGATACCACATTGTATCAGTAAAGATACCATCCTAATGAATATAAATTCATGAGAAAGGCAATTCGTGTCTCACTTGTTCACACAGTTGTGTTTCCAGTGCCTTGATTAGAACAGCGCCTAGCAGAGAATAAGTACTCCATAACATTTTGTTTAATGGTTGGAAAAATATCCTGCGGTGTTCCCCTTCAGGGAATATATGTCTTGATTGAAAGGAGGGGGTTAAAACTTAGTTCAAAATACAAATAAATCTGAAAGGAGAGAGTAGCACCTGGAGTACTAATTTACATAGATGTCACAGCTTCCAAAGAATGTCCCCCTTCCCTTCTCTACCCCCTCCATCAATCTCCGGTGAAGTGTATGGGATTCAATACCAAGTTCTCAAACTAGCTGGGGAAAACAAGGTACAGTGATGGAAATGGAGCCAAGGAGAAGTCATCTATGCTAGATCAGGACAAAGAGAACAAGGTGTGAGGAGAAAACCGTGATGAATATCTAACTATGCTAAGGCAATGTTCCCAAATAAAAACAAAACCAACCAACCCACAACAGGAACATTGCAAGCAAAAGAATGATAAAACTCCTATTTGTAAAGAAAACATAATCCAAAAAACAAAACAAAATTCCTTAGTGCTTTGTACTATGAATCAAGTTAATGAAGAACATGAACTCAGAAAAAAATATGAGATCAAATATGAGATGATAGAACAACGTTATAGAATTAAGCAGGTTGAGGATAAAAATATTATAGAACCAGTGAATAAAGGCGACAAAGCAAGGAACAAAATGAACATGGCTGCAAATAAAATGATTGACCTAGAAGAAAGGCTTGCAAAGGAATTAGAAGATGATAGATTGGCATTCCAGAGTACTTAACATAAGCACAACAGAGGTCTTTGAAGAAGAGGACCCAATAAATTCACCAGAAAATATCACAGAAGGAAATTAATGAAATGCAAAGAACAGCCACAACCACAGATGAAAAGAGTATATCATGTTCTAGGAGATATTGATAACAGAATGTGCAACAGCACAAACAGGTCCCTCATTGAATGACTGAAATTCAAGAATACAGACATTCCTTAGTCATTGAAGTGGAGAAAAACAAGTCACTGACAAGGAAGCAAAAATTAGGCTGGCTTCAAAATTCTCCACAATAACATTCAAATCAGAAGTAACATGTCAAGACAGATACCCTATCATGAAAGAATTTCAGTCAAGGGGTGACAGATATAATTGGGTCTTGTGAATTTCTGGGTTAAAATATGGATGATGGTGTGGCCAACCTGAGACTATCTATCGCAGCAATTTCCAAAGGGTGTCTTTTGAACAGTAACCCTGCCAGATGTTTCATGAAAAAGCAGACTGTGGTCAACCATTTAGAAACGCGGAATCTCAAAGTCTGCCCTAGCGATTGATTTATAACACATGCTGATGTGAATGACTTTAAGACATTTTGCATTAGAGATATCTGATTTTCTTTTTAAAAGCATTCTTTAACGCAATATTTTCACTGAAATAGATTTTACTCCCTAGAACACCTATTAATATCTTGAAAAAGTGTTTGGCAGATTTAAAGGAAGTCTGTTCGGTGATAATGGAGAGGAGAAAGATTTGATAAGTCACAATAATAATCAACCCAAAAGAAGTTATATCTATTTGTCTACTTTCCTCCTCAAGGACAGCAATAAAAAGTTTTCATTCAGGCATGCATGCATTCATTCATTCACGTTCATGTACTGAAATCTTAAAATCCAATTTCAGGAAAGAAAAATATTACTCCTACCAGAGCGGTCATTGCAGGACCACTTTAAAAGTCCTAACAGGAAACTCACTCCTAAAGCTGCCGGTTTAAATATTTAAGCGTAGCTCAATTTCACCTCTGCTTTGTTGAAAGGAATGCATCCCTGAAGGCTGCGTTCCCACCAGGCACCTGGCAGAACTTTAGCTCAGTACAAAGTAAGAGAAATTCGAGGAGGTGGATTGAAACTGAACATTGTTTTTCTTCCTTAGGGAACCAGGAACAACGTAACTCAGAAGGCAAAAGAATAAATATCTTTTATTCCAGCAGAAAAACTAGGCTCCACTGCTTTGCAATACCTTGCCCTACGTCTCAGTGTTTCTTCAATTTACATAAACAGTTTCTGATGGTATGCCATGCCTGCTCATTCGCTTACATACCGCTGCTTCAGAACAGTGGAAGATTTTCTGTCTACTTACATTCTCTCTTCTGCTACTTCGAACTGGAAAATGTATTTTAATTTAAGATTAACTTGTCTCTATTTCACTCCCACCCTCTCAGAAGACAGAAATATGCCAGAAATGTGGAGGGAAAAGTGGGAGGGAGCTTTCAACTTTCAGATAAGTGTTATATTCTCCTCTCCTTGTAAGATACTAACAGGGAGCTGATTGAGGTAAGAGAGTGGGTTGGGGTGTAATTAATTTAGAGAAGGTCAAAGATTTCAAGAAGCAAAGGAAGGGACCCAGAAATCGAATGCGTAAGGAACAGTAATGACCAGGATATGCTGCCCTCTGCAGGATTTTAAGAAAAAAAAAAAAAAACCCAGATAAAATTGGCTAAATGTTGAAAAGTTAACAGTATCGGTGTTGACAAGGACGTGAGCTATAGGAGCACTCACATTCTTCAGGCTGGAGTTTGGTAATGTCTAGAAAAGCCGAAGATGTGCTCTCCTGACATCCCCGTAGTCCCACTTTTATGCGAATACGAGCGTATCCGAGAGATAGTCTCCCACGTTCGTATCAGGAGACAGGAATAGAAATAAATGCTCCTTGTTTGTTGCACTGTTTGTGACAGTAAGAAATGGAAAACAACCCAAATATCCATCAACAGAAAAATATAAACACCAATTGGGGTGTATTCCTACTATGGAATGCTATAAAGCAATTAAAAAGTCACAAGTTTACATTAACCAGCATGGGTACATTTCCAGAATATAATATGGAGAGAGAAGCTGCATAAGGAAATAGTCTATATTACTTATAAAAAATTTTAAAACAAAATGCATAGAATATAATATTCTATTATTTATATAACTGAAAACATGCAGAAACAAAACTGTATATGTGATAAAAAATGCATAGGGAATAATGAACATAAAATATGAAAATAGACTTGAGCATCATAAACGCTGATTCAAGATAATGGTTACTTCTGAGGAGAGAATGAGAGAAAGAGGGTAAGGAGGGATACCCAGGGTATTTTGATGATATATGTTACGTTTCCTTTCTTTTGTATACTGGGTACGTGATTTTTCATTACACTTAAAGTAAGGGCTGAAATATTTCATTGAAAAACATTGAGGAGCTCTGATTCAGATTCAACGAAAATGGATGAAGCCCCTGCCATGTACCTAGCACAGTGCCCTTTCACATTTGGCAGCATGATAGCCAACAACGGAGGGGTCTGTGCTTATAAAAACATTATCTTGAAACTTCAGATCCAGCCAATGAGACTCAACCTGACCTGCCAATCAAGTTCCCACCTGACCTCAGCGCTGTTATGACTGATGGATTCGTGGAGACAGGGTGTAGGTGAAGGAGAATGAGAGCAAGGTAGCTTATTAAGTAAGACTTAGAAGGAAGGGAATCAAGCTGACATGGAATTTTCCTTTCCAAATGAATTCAGCTTCCTTCTTTCCGTGGTTTATTTTTTCTATCAACGTATCAATTTCTTAACAAAAACTTTGATGGGAGCTATGGGTGCAAATAAAGAAATTCTCAGTTAGAACTCATTAGTGCATGCTGCATGAGGAAAAAGGAAAAACATCTTGGATTGGTTTTATGTGGCCTATAATGAGTAAGACTCAGAGGACAAGGAGTCAGAGCCTAAGCGGAGGCCCCTCTATGGGATTTCAGCAGCCAATGAGGTGATTCTTTCAGTGGTTGTCAACTATGGGTTCACAGGATAATCATCAGGAGAGTTTTAAACACTGCTGACTCTTGGGCCCCACCCCTAGACATTCTGAATTAGATGGTCAAGGAGGGGCCCTAGGTCTTCATATTTTATAACTATCACTTACTTCCCAGTAGATTCTGATAGACATTCCGCACTGAGAATCACTGTGCTGCAAATGTTACCTTTCCGGCCCCAATAGTGTTGACCAACTTTCAGGGCCATAGTTACTATGGTTGGGACAGTTACGGCTACATGTGACAGTCACATGTGACATGATCAGAGAAACCTTGGAAAGATGTTTGTTTCTGCTAATTCTCTCTCTCCTCAGACCTGCAAACGTCTTTGATGTACTACCTCTTGCCCAGCTCTGTGCTGGAGATTATTCGTTGGGCCTTGACTTTCCTTCACTCTTCTGTGCAAGGACAGGTGTTGGGAATCAGGCCGTGCTGTGTTAGGTAGCAGAGGTAGGGGAGTGGTGTCACCCACAAGGCTGCAGAGATAACCAGTTTGTTGCACTCACTATCATGCGTGTGCTCTTCATTGTAACAAGATCCCAGTAGATTCACGTGGACATGAAGGCCTGTGAAGTACCATGTCAGAAGGTGAGTTAGGGGTTCTCTAGGTTGGAGCGTTGGGCATGACAATACCCACATCCTCTTCCATGTGTAAGATACTGTGTTGCTCTTATGGCTTGAGCATAGTCTATGCTGCACAGGGCACATGAGGAACCAGTGATGCCCTTTGGAGAGGCAGGTTTGGACTCGTCATGTTGGGGCTTGTAGAGCGTTCTCAGGAATTTGGATTTCATCAGGAGGGCAAGGAGAAGCTACGTAAAGCCAGTGAAGCATTTTAAACAGGAGAGTGGCACAGTGAGAGTTTTGCTTTAAGAAGACGCCACTGGCAGTAGTGTGGAGGGTAGAAGGAAGGACAAGGTAGGAGCTCCAGGGGCCTGGCTTTGGGAGGCTGTTGTTGTCACTGGAGAAGTGAGGAGGACCCCAACCCTGGCCACCCCAGTGAAGGAGGCAGAGGTAAAATGGAATTATTCATGAGGCCTGAGTAACAGGCCTTATTCCTACATGACAATGCTCACTTCCTTGAAAATCCCTTCAGAAATGCTTTGTGTTGGAAGAAGAAAACCAACTCATAAACAAATAAACACAAACTCTCAAATACTTAATCCTAAAACAAAGTAAAATTTAAGAAAACATGACTAGGAGGAAAAAACAGCTATTCATGACAAGTTGTAGACCCAGGAAAGACTAAATGAAAATATTTATAGTTCCATTGTTTTTGTGCGGCCTCACATTTTACTAAACAGATACTTTTGATGATTAACAGTGGATATATGCTTTACAATGTCGATTAATTAAAAAATATATTGCTGTTGTATAATATAGGAAATTTGAAGAATGAAAAGAATACGTACCTGTATATGTACATATTAGAATTTTTGTTGTATTTTTGCCATTTGTGACTACAGGAGATTTCAAACATAGTTTTCTTAACAAGAGAGCTATTCTTTTTTGTTTTTTATTTAAGGTGTAATCATTTTCTAGGGCATATTTTATTAGGTTGGTGCAAATGTAACTGCGGTTTTTGCACTGTTGAAATGTACCCTTTGATATTGGAATACATTCTTAAATAAATGTGGTTATGTTATACATCATTTTAATGCACATTTCTTGCTTTATGTTTTTTGCTAATGACTTATGACTTGCAGTTTATTTTATATTTATTGTAGACTATAGAAATGATGTGAGACAAAAAGCACATTCGAGCGATTTTCTTATTTGAGTTCAAAATGGGTCATAAAGCAGCAGAGACAACTCACAATGTTACCAATGCATTTGCCCAGGAACTGCTAATGGATGTGCAGTGCAGTGATGGTTCAAGAAGTTTTGCAAAGGAGACAAGAGCCTTGATGATGAGGAGCGTAATGGCCGGCCATTGGAAGTTGACAACGACCCATTGAGAGCAATCATCGAAGCTGATCCTCTTACGACTACATGAGAAGTTGCCCAAGAACTCAACATTGATCATTCCACGGTCGTTCAGCATTTGAAGCAAATTGGAAAGGTGAAAAAGCTCCATAAGTGGGTGCCTCACGAGTTGACCAAAGTTCAAAAATCAAAAATCATTGTTTTGAAATGTCTTCTCTTATTCTATACAACAACGAGCCATTTCTTGATTGGATTGTGATGTGTGATGAAAAGTAGAATTTATACAACCAATGATGACCAGCTCAGGTCTGATCCACTACAGATTTCTGAATCCCAGAGAAACCATTCCATCTGAGAAGTGTGCTCAGCAAATCGATGAGATGCACTGAAAACTGCAACGCCTGCGGCCAGCACTGGTCAACAGAAAGGGCCCAATTCTTCACAACAATGCCCAAACACACATCACACAACCAATCCTTCAAAAGTTGAACAAGTTGGGCTACAAAGTTGTGTCTCATCTGTCATATTCACCTGACCTCTCACCAACCAACCACCGCTTCTTTAAGCCTCTCAACAACTTTTTGCAGGGAAAATGCTTCCACAACCAGCAGGATGCAGAAAATGCTTTCCAAGAGTTCATTGAATTCTGAAGCATGGATTTTTATGCTACAGGAATAAACAAACTTATTTCTTATTGGCAAAAATGCATTGATTGTAATGGTCCCTATTTTGATTAATAAAGATGTGTTTGAGCCTAGTGATAATGATTTAAAATTCACATTTTGAAACCACTGTTACTTTTGCACCACCTGAATTCATTATACCTCTCTTTTCTTCATCAATAGCACATGTATAATAGAATTTATTAATCCCCCCCCTCAAATTTTTAAGAGCGGAAATAAAGTTGCAATAGTTTACTGTTCGAAATATTAACATGGCTGATTATCTTTAGCTAATTTTTGTAGCAAAAATAATTGGATTCAGTACTTTTCATTCTACTTTTAGATTTTAATCAATAACATAAATTACGTATGAGAAGGCTAACTATATTAACTACATTTAAAGAAGATATTTGACAAAACCCTGAAATTAAATGACTAATGCTGTAATTTTTCTATCAGTCATATTTTTTATATCTTTGAAAACATGGTGATCATCTGTTATTTTACCACAAAAGCATGAATATATGCCCAATCTTGATTTATAAGAGGATTTATGCATAAACATAAACATCAAATTGGCAAGGAAGATGAAGTTGTAAGTTTCTGAAAAGCATTTGAACATGAGATGAAAATAGCAAAGGAGCTGACCTTTGGTCTTTGCCATTCAGCCTGGCTGTCATTTCCTCTTCAAGGGGCTTTCAGGCAAAAATCTATTGTACCTTCTCTTCTGTGAGATCAAAACAATCACGTGACTGCCGCAGAGGTCCTTATTCAATTTCCCAAACTTGTCTGTCTAATCTGTTTCTTTTTTTCTTTTTTAATTTTTTTTATTGTTTTTTTGACAGAGAGAGAGACAGAGAGAGAGAGATAGAGATGCAGAGACAGAGACAGAGAGAAGGGGGAGGGCCCAGAACAGTCTCCACAGCTGCACATCATCGGTTTTTCCACATAATTTCATTCCACAGGTGGGCGCGGGGCTGCACAGGGCAGGAACTGGGCCGGCGTCTAGCCCCGGTGACAACTGAACTGGGGGCACTCCCCAGTTCAGCATATGGGTCCACATGGACTGGGGCCAGGATTCGATCCTCAGTCCCTGGGGCTGCAAAGTGAGTGCTTAACCCAATGAGCCATCCCAGCTTCCCCTGCCCTGTTTCTTTCCATCTGCCTTCCTGTTAATAGCAGCTCAGAATTGATCTTCACGGGTTACTTTCTCTTATTATTCTCAATAGAATTCACCCAGGGGTTGGAATGGAAACACTCTGATAGCTATTTACACTCCAGAAAGCTAGCATAAAAATGATTCTCAATGTAGACAGGACTACGTCCTGCCAGAGTTTAGCTGTACTACTAATGCAAACTGTTTCGAGACATCAGAAGCTCCAAGAAAGCTGACTGTATACATGCATGGCTGGGATCCCAGCTGCCATGAGGTAGCTTGATTTTGAGCTTACAGAGCTGGGCATGTGGCAGCATCCGCTCATGACTTCTATGAGGAAATCCTAAAATAGGAATGTTGTCCTCCTATTGACTACGAGTTAAAGAACGTCTTGATAGAGCCATCTGGCAACATTTTATCAACACTTAAAATGCACATTCCCTTCCACTCAGAGATTCTATCTGCAAGCATTTATGCTATAGGTTCCTAAGTATCCAAATATATATGTACAAAGACATTCAAAAGAGTATTCTGTATGAAGGAAAAATCCTATATATAACCTACTACTGGGGAATAACTAAAATAATTATGGTCCATTCACACTCTGGGACGGTAGGCAATTATTATGCAAAGATGCCCAAGAGGTAAAACCAAACAATTGCTTGGTGCTGTTTTAATATTCCACACTTTCCATATCTTCCTTTCTTTGATATAGGTAATTGATTATTTTTATTTATCTAAAGTGTATTGCAACACAGCTTCAGAACCTTTTTCCAACCAGATTGCCTTTGTTAAGTGCCTCCTGTATCAACCATATAGAGCTATCACTATAGCACAGTTACATCAAAAAAGTATAATAAAATAGTATGATCATATTTGTACCTAATATAGATTCTATGCATATACTGGGGGTGCCAAAAATGTATACACATTTTAAGAGATGTTATCTATGTACTACTTTTAGAAGTGATTGAATTACAGTAGCAATGTGTAGTATGATGTTCTCTCAAAAGATGGCATGGATCAAATGAATGCCAGCATCACCAAACGACAGGCAGGACACTCAAAGAAAATGGCAGAAGCATGGTTGTCTTTCCAGGAGTGCAAGACCATATGGAAGTGGTATTTAAAATTCAAGAACATGGGGGAAGCTGGGATGGCTCAGTGGGTTAAGTGCTCTCTTTGCAGCCCCAGAGGATCAAATCCTGGCCCCAGCCCATGCGGATCCATATGCTGAACTCGGTTGTGCCCCCATCTCAGTTCTTGCCAGGGCCTATGCCGGAGGCTCCCAGCCCAGTTCTGGACCAGCTTAGCCCCGCGCCCACCTGTGGAGTGAAACTATATGGAAAACTAATGCTCAACTATGGAGACTGCTCTAGGCCCTCCCCCTTCTCTCTGTCTCTCTCTGTCAAAAAACAATAAAAATAAATCTTAAAAAAAAAAGAAGAAATTAAAGAATATTGTGGAAGTACAATGACAATGGAGGTGTAAATATGCAACAGAACCTCCAACATGCCTAAAAATTGCCTGCATTTGTGATAAGTTTGAGATGCATGGTCTCTAGGGGACACTGTGGTCAATGTTGCTCAAGCAATAGTTCACCATAATCAGAAGTGTTTGGATGCTGATGGTAACCACTTTGAGCAATTCTTTTAATTATAAAAGTCAAATGTGACTTGTATTCATCTTTTATTATTGGTATATACTGAGTATTATAATTTTAATACAGTTTTTTTTCCCCTTAACATGTGTATACATTTTTTTGGCACCCTCTGTATATATATGAAAAATTTCTGAAAAGATATACCTGAAACAGGGGTTATCTCTGGATGTCAGGGTTGAGTATGGCGGTGGAAAGAGACTTTATACTTCTGTTTTTACTGCTTTGTCATAAACACCTATTACTTTTATAATTAAAAGATGAATTTTAAACAAATGACTATACATAAACAAATAGTTAAAATGTAAAAGAAATAAAGGCCAATGAAAAGGGACAGTCTTCTCAGTTCTTTGGCTGCAGGCACCCTAACAAGGCCTTGCAGAAAACTCTGTTTTCTGTGCTGTCCATGAGTCCAGAGAGTTGTCTATTCTGCATCGCCTTACTGAAGAAGTGGTTGCTTGTAGGCCTACTGCCATTTGATTCTTCAGGACACTAAAGATTTTGCTTTAGGTCTGACAGGGGTAGCAAACATCACCTCCTTCGAGAAGCCCTCTGTGATTCTTTTT
>PVKE010033163.1:0-18072 GCA_004027555.1 Craseonycteris thonglongyai
ACTGGTGAGTTCCCCCAGTTTAGTTCTCTCTCTTGTCTCTGTATCTCTCTCTCTCTCTCTCTCTCTCTCTCTCTCTCTCTCCCTCTCTCTCTCTCTCTCTCTCTCTCTCTCTCTCTCTCTCTCTCTCTCTCTCTCTCTCTCTCTCTCTCTCTCTCTCTCTCTCTCTCTCTCTCTCTCTCTCTCTCTCTCTCTCTCTCTCTCTCTGTCTCTCTCTGTCAAAAACAATAAAAAGAAATGTCTTGGATAATTTGCCATATCACCACAATGGACTCAATGCATTGTTTTTAATAACTATATTACTATATTATATTCCATAGTGTGAACATAACTTATTCCACTTATTTCCCTATTAACAGGTATTGAGGTTGTTTCTTTTAAATAATCTGAAATACACATTATCATATGTATGCTATTTATTCATGCTTTATAATGCACTGTTCTTAAAAGTTTAATTACCTTTTATTATAGACTAAACATATTGCTGCAGCAAGTATCAATCTTTGGACTGATAGAGTCTTGCAGGCTCTTGATTCATTTAGCTTTACTATAAATCAGTTCACATGTTCACACATATATACACACAAGTATACATGCGTACAGTTGCAGAAGCTTTTGCAGTCCTCATAATCTGACTCCAGCCTACACTTCTCACCTCATCATACCCCACACGCCATTACTAATTTTTCTGACCCCCTACTCTCCACATGTCTGTGCCTTTAACACGTCTCTCTCTACACTTCCTTTAGTGCAGTTTGTTTTGAAGTTTAATTCAAAATCATCTCATCCTGATAGCTTTTTCTAAACTCTCTGACCTTTAAGCAGAAAAGCACCCACTCCTCCCCCGCCTTTGTGATCCCATAGCAAATATTTTCATTTCTGTATTGTAGCCATTTTCTCAGTCTGCTTTGTGTGAAGGTGGGCAGTGTGCACACAGAATCCTCTGCCAGATTATTATTACACGCAGGCATTGCATTCAGCCGTGATATGGGTGCCACCAGGAGACGAATAATCTAGCAGAAGATTCAGTATGTGCTGCTCACTTTCAGGAGCCAAATGTGTGGTGATGTAAGGAATGCTGACTCTGGGTGGTGAACACGTAATGAAACACACAGAAGAGGAACTATTGGATTGTACACCTGGAACCTATATAATTTTTACTAACAACTGTCACCTCAATAAATTTAACAATAAAATATATAAATAAATAAAAATAAAAGGTAGTCAGAGCCCAGCATTTGCCTTTTGAGCCCTATTATAAGTTAGAACTAAATACACTTATAAGGCAATTTTGATGGACAAATATAAATATAAAGATTTATTTTTATTGTTTTTGACGGAGAGACAGAGAGAATGAGGAGGGCCCAGAGCAGTCTCCATAGTTGTATGTCATTAGTTTTCCTATATAGTTTCACTCCACAAGTGGGCACAGGTCTACGCAGGGCAGGAACCAGGTCTGCCCCCCCCCCCCCACACGTGTGAGGCACACCCCCACAAGCTGGGGGCCTCCTACATGGGAAGATCACCCAGGTGAGAACCGAGCCAGGGGCACACCCCAGCTCGGCACATGGTTCCTCACAGGCTGGGGTCGAGACTTGATCTCCAGACACCAGGGCTGCAAACAAGAGCTCAACCCACTGAGCCATCCCGGCTTCCCAGAAAAGATATTAATAGCAATGTAAAATGGTCACATGTGGTATGTATATTTTTGGCCTTCTGGGATTTTTCCCTTTATTTCTAGAACAGAGATCAGCAAACGTGTTCAGAAAAGGGCCATATAGTATGTTAGACTCTGACAGCCATAGATTTCTGCTGCAATTACTCAGTCTGGACACTGTGTGAAAGCAATTATGGATAGTAAGCAAACGAGCATGGCTGTGTTCTAGTAAAACTTCACTTACAAAAACAGGCAATGGGCAGGATTTGACTTGTGGAATATAGTTTTTCAACTCCCGTTCTAGAAGGTGTTTAGCTACATTTAGACTGACCTGAGTTATAATCAGATTCTGGCCCATCTATTTTTACTCTAGTGCTTACTGTGTGACTTTGGGCAAGCTTCTTCTCCAACTTTTTCAACACATAAACGTAAGACTCAATATTACTCCCTTCATGTTAGGCATCTAGTTCAGGGCCTAGTATTTGCAGAATACAGAAATGGTAGCCACTGATTTGCCTTGTTAAAAGTAAAGGAAGCATAGAAAGAGGATCAAGGAACAGACAGTCCCTTTTTTCAACTGGAAGTGGCAAAATCTTAAGGAAAAGACGAGGAAAAACCATGGATAGCATAGACTATCTATCAGATGATGCAGGCAGTTCTCACCAATGGAAGCAGCAGTCCTGTAAGTCGTGTACACTACACTATAGAACAAACCAAGACAAACAGATGGATAGCATGACAATTGCTGCAACAACAGCAATAGTATTAATAAAAATTCTTGAAGATAGTTTAGAGAGCCTGGAGCTCTGATAACTATATAAAAAGTGTGGACCAGGCTTCAATAATTGATGAAACAGAATACCAGCAGAGTTTAGCGGTATTACATTTTTAGCTAAAATATAAACAGAGGTGAATTTCTGGCATCTTACTAGGCTAATCATCTCCAAACATTTCATCTGAACACATAGGTTCTTTCAAGATACAACACTTCAGTGGCTTTTTCCGCTGCCTTCAAGATAAAGTCCAAACACTTGAGAACAGTGTGCAAGGCTCCCCACAAGCTTGACTCCAGCTCATTCTTTCAGCTTCATTTTTGATCTTTCCTCCCCTTACACAGTTCAGTTGCTTCAGCCAAATAAGTTGATCAGCTCATTACTGTCCCCCGTTTCTCCCTCCCGTTTTGCTAATGCCCGTTCTATTCCAGCCA
Organism: Craseonycteris thonglongyai; assembly: GCA_004027555.1. Classification (NCBI taxonomy): domain Eukaryota; kingdom Metazoa; phylum Chordata; class Mammalia; order Chiroptera; family Craseonycteridae; genus Craseonycteris; species Craseonycteris thonglongyai. Next base: position 2,862 of record PVKE010033163.1, read on the forward strand.
AATTCCACAGGCCTGTACAAACCCATCAGTCATCCACAGCCCCATTCTTTCCGGACCAGAACTGGCTGCATCTTCTGCAGAGCACTGAGTACCTCAACCCAGCTCCAAGCCACATCCTCTTTCTGCTGTCAGGAACATTAGTATCACTACCTCTCCTTTTCTCTTGTTCTGCCTGTGACACCTCCGAGAAGCCTTCTGTAAATGCTCAGTAAACTCTACGTTAAGAGAAGATGATGTGTAGAGCAGAAGGAAACCTGGATTTGGAGTTTGAGGGCTTGAGTTTGTGTTCTGACTTCACCATCATCTTTGCCTGAGATGAGCAAATGGCTTAATATCTCTGAGCCTCAATTTCTTTATTTGTAACAAGGGACTTTGGGAGAATGAAATGAAGTTAAATGAAATCAAGAGTCTAGGAGTCTTTGGAAGCTACCTACGTCACAGGAAATGTAACAGAATCAGAACTGTTTACAGGGTTTGGCTTGTTAATGTAATAATTTTGAAAGCAAGAAATCTACTAAAATATAGCTGTAATTAATTGCAGTGCCTGACATTTTTTTAAAGAGCCACTTAAATTTATTTGATTTATTTTAAAATTTACTTTTAAATCCCTATCAAAGTTATATAAGGCATGCTAGCTTCTAATTTTTAATTTTGTTAAGATAAAAGCAAGATCTTTATCAGCATATTGCAGATGAATGCTTTAAGATGATTTGAAAATTAACTGAGTTTTACAAAATCTTTAAAGTTTTGAGGGGGGAAACTCCCAAGTTTTCTCAAAAATGTGTACTCAGACCTAAAATGCTTTTCACCTATTTTTTGCAAAATTAACTATACTCTGAGTATGTCATGTGTCTACGTTGACTAGCTTTCTCCACCAGACACTCACTGCTTAAGTTTAAGCCTTCTTTTAATAGTTTATGTTCTTTCCTACAAGAATATAAATAAATCCTGATGACATATAGAATATAATGAAATCATACATATGGAATTAATGAAAATATTCCACATATTTTATGTGTGTCCATAATGCATAATAGTTTGTTCACTATTTTATAATATATTATTTCACTAATTGTTCAGAACACACCCGGTAATGCAAGTACTGTCTCCATTTTGCAGATTGGGAAACTGAGACTACTAGAGCCTAAATCTACACTCAGGGTCACAAACCTAAGGTACGGGTGCTAAGGCATGGAGCTAGGTTTTCCTGCACTGAGTGTACTGGTCTCTGCATTGCACCACAGGTGGCTAACTACCGGGAGTTAGTATGCTCCACAGTGGCTGTATAGGACCTCCTCTTAAGGTCCAAAGATAAGATTTCAATAGAAATTCTTCTGTGGTTTCTTGAGTATTTTTTGATGGGGAAAAAATAGTGTTAATGGTTAAAAAATCTAACTGATAAATGAAATGTTCTTACCATGGAATATATGTTTATAGAACAAACAGATAGTTACCTCAAACTGTGTACAGGTCACGTAGATTTCTCTGTATGGTTTTAGTATCTGAATCAGTTTCCTCATGTAAATTTAGAAATGGAAACTACTTGCATGCCTCACTCAAAGGCTGGTCCAAGAAGATAAAATGAGAGCTTTTCTGTCCAAGTGCAAGCAGAAAATATATTTGCAGAGCAAGGTATTATAATTTTCACTAAAATCATAAATATTACATATAAATTAATCAACTATCTCAATTTCTGTCTACCTAAAGTTCCTTACTAGATAATTGGCAACCCTGGAAAAGTTTCATTTTAGAAACTACCATATTCGTTACATACTATGAGCCTTAAGTTTTAATAAAGTACCATGATAAGTGAGTTACAAGATTAGTCCTTACTGCATACTTGAGCATTTAAAATGTAATTAATTCCTTGACATTCAATAATATAACTAAATTTATACAGTTGTTTGAGCACAATATATATAATCTTTTGATTAAAATAAGTGCTAAAATCATTAGTAGAAATTATTATTTACCCATCTACCATCCCTCATAGCTCATCCTCATAATTTAAGAGATTGTTCTCCAGAGAGTTTTTGAAATATGTTTGATGTAATAGAATTGGGAGGAGGGCTTTTAAGTTTTAGATTTCAAAGTTAGAATTTCTGAACAAAGGTGTATTTTCCTTTTTTTTTAGATTTTAAATTGAAGAAAACTTCTGACAAGGCTCTTTGCAGGAAAATACCTGCTAGTTCACTATTGTTTACCCTGTGATTTTTCTGTTAAATGTGTGCTGCTATCATGATTTATTACTACCTCACAGGATAATGAGTCTACATTTTATTTCTGTTTTTTTGCCCAGACTTGTACAGCCAGCACAGTGTTTGAAAATTGAAGGAAAAGAAGATATTGACTTGAATAATCTCTTCAGAGGTAAAAAGAAAAACACTAACAAAAACACAAACTATACTTTTTTGTGTGAAGAAGTCTTGTTTGTTTAGTTAGTTTTTCCATTCCAGTAGTAAACACTGGAAGGAAACTCCCTAGAAGTCCAGAGTTGTGTTCTAGTCCCAGCCCTATGAATAGAATGTTCTGTCACTTCACTGCTCTAAACCTTAACTTTCTCATGTTTGAAGTGAGAGGACTAGTAAGAAATCTAAACCTATGGAAATGAAAGTGTCGGTGGTCAAGTCTTTCTGCCATCTACAGAAGACAGGGAGCAAAACCAAACTGTCTCATTGCATTTTTATAAGTTGGGGACTGGAAAATGTACCTCATTAGTAAGACAGGCAAGAAGATTATTGGGGAAAAATGTTTAATTATTAAATGCTGAGGGATTATTAGAGTATAGGAAAAAGAACTACATGTTTTTACATGTTTTATTATTATTTTTTTATAATAGAGGCTCACTATAGACAAAATCTTATCTGTAATTTTGAGCAAGCTAAGGAATAAATTTTCCTTTGGCTGTGCTAATTTAGTGCAACAACTTTTTATTTGATTAGATGACTACATAATTTGTAATTAGTATCCGTATGTGTTTAGCCATAGTTTCATATGTTTGTATCTCCCAAAACATGGTAAGATCTCTGTTTATCTTCTAGAGAGAAAGAAAATTAGTGGATTTTCTGCTAACTTGGCTAAAAGTACAACAAACTAGCCTAATCTGGTAATACTGCACTTTATCTCCAATAGAATTAGAATTCTGCTGTTCTTGCCAGAAAAAGGGTGTGCTTGGCAATCATTGAACTAAAAAGGGCTATGAGGAAAGCTACCCTGCTCATTTCAAGTGGGGCCCAAGCTCAGCTTGTGTGGTTACACAAACACAGCCACACTGGATGGAAGAATATTTTCCTCAGACAGTGGAGGGCAGTTGTTACTTTGGTTTCATTGTGTATCTGTATGTTTCTCCCTAACCAAAAGAATTTCTGTGCGATATAACTGGAACTGAATACTGCTTTACATGAAACAAAATAAATAATAGTGATATTCTAGAAACTGCCCCATAAAAATGTTCTAATCCATATTACCAAGCCTTCATTCTGTAAACAAAATGTTTTGGAATGGTATACAGAACCCTAACAAAGTGACAGCGTGTTAATTTATATCTTGACACTTTTGAAAACATCTCCAAAGTAATTATGTATATATTCCTGTTAAAAACAGACAATTTTGTAGTTCACATAGTAAAAATAGTAATGTGGATCATCCTTATAAAAATAGAAAATATCACTATCAAAATGCATTTGCATAATGTGAAAGATGAAATCTCTTGGTACTGGTTTAGTATGCATTTGTTCCATTCTGCATCTTTTATAAAAATATTATAGTTACATGTGTATATTTACTCATTCATTTACTATGCTCTTTAATTTAAACATTTTGATTTCCTCACAGTGCAGGACTGTGTTCACAGATATAGGCAATAATGACATAGGAGTGTGCGGTGAAGCACCCTGCCCGATGCAGAGCACACAGCTAGCTGCCAGGGTGCCCCTAATGCTCTCTTGTTGAGAAAATACCCTCAGGGATCCATACTAGTCCATGAAAATTGACAGGATTTACCTAGCACCGACTGTCTATTCTAGCCTGTGTCACACAAAATGGTTTCTCCTTATATTGGCCTAATCCTCATTATAATCATTAGAACCATTTTCTCTGGTTCTAACCTGGTTGAGAGAAAATAATGAGAATAAATATGTTAATAATGTGATATTAAATGATTATTGGATATTTTTCTTCTTTTTTGTATAAGCCTATTTGAGCATAATTTCTAAATCTTTACCTTCATTTTTGTTTGTTTGTTTGTTGGTTGGTTGGTTGTTGTTTTTTTTTATCTGGTCATGGATTTAAATAAATACCTTCTTAATTTATTAGTGTGTTTTTGTCTTCTTTTAAGGAAAATATGCTAAAATTTGTTCTCCATTTCTTTCATGAGGGAAAATAGTATACCTTTGATTTTTAGAGATTGTGCTCACATGTGTACACAAATACAGGCAGCTTGTTTTTTTGTATCTTGGGCACGTTTTCCATTTTTACTTGGAAACAACTTTATTTACAAAATCATTTATTCACGGTAGTATGCTTGGCAGATAGAACAAAAAATCTTTTAAAGACTGCCCATTATTTTCAAGTACATTTCTTAAAGATTCAACATTTTTTTTTCTTTCCCATAATAGTGAGTAAAAATAATATTGGGTAACAGAATTTTTAATTAGTACAATGATATAAAATGGTTGAGGAAAACATTATTATCTAAAAGGCTCTTTGGTAGTGAAATTGGCAGAAGTAAGTTGAGAATTTTTAGAGGCTTGTTGGTAAGCTTATTGAATGTCACAACCTAAGACATGGCAAAAGGTAATTATTCTTTGTGATTTTTGTTAAGTAAATAATGCAAGGACACAGAGGTAACATGTTTGGTGAATCACATGTCCCTTCTCTGGGACTGAGTTGGGCATCTGTGCAGTGGCCTCTCAGGTTTTTACCTTTGCTCAATGAGTGTTCCACAGAGACCTGCACAAAATCTGTTTCTTTGATCATGAGTGAGGCTAATGAAAGCGAATTTCATTTCAGTATAATGGACTTACTCACCTAAGTGACCTGCCCTTCTGTCCCCTTAAGAAACTCTAGAGCCAGAGCAGCTAAAACTCAGCTATTTGGTACCCAAGACAGATGTGGTTGCCAGGGCTACCACACTGGTCCACCCCAGGAGACACCTTTGATATTGCAGAATGTTCTATAAGAAAACTGCTATTTTTTTTACTACTGGTTTGTTTGAACTCAAATGTGTAATGAATGCGCACTTCTTTAAAAATCCAAAGATTTTTTTTAAAGTTAAAAAATAGAAGAGATAAACATTATTCATAAATCCTTCATAGATTTATTTTGGATATAATTCACCTTTCTGTTTCCTTTTCCAATATAGAATCATATTATATTTGGTGATCTATAATTCATTTATTTTTCTACTGCTGATGTATCATACTTATTTTTCCAAGTCAGTGCATATGCACCTGCTATTCTTTTCTTTCTTTCTTCTTCTACTTTTTTTTTTTTAAGTGAAAATTGTAGTCAAGTACACAAGAGAATACATCCATTTAATCACCACTTGGGTCAAGAAATAGAAGCTGACTGGAAGCTCACCTCATGCCATCCAATTACCACTTCCTGCCAGGATCATCCGTCTTCTGACTTCTGTCACTATCAATTACTTTGTCCCTGTTCTAAACATTTTATAAATGAAATGCCCTTTTAAGTCTGACTTCTTTTGATAATGTTATGTTCGTGAGATCCAACTAAATAATGGTGCAATTTTATGGTGATTGCACAATTTATTTATCCTTTGTTGTTTGTTTGTTTGTTTTGCCTGTCAAGAATTATATCTTTTTTTTTTTTGGTTGTTTTCAGTTATGCCCTCTTTAGCAATGATGCCACTAAGAACATTCTAGTATGTGATTTGGTGGATACGTGTATCCTTTTCTAGGGTTTTATATACCTAAGAGTGGAATTCATAGGTACTTGGGTTTGCATAAGTTTAACTTCAGTAGCCACTGTCAAATATTATTACAAACTAGTTGTACCAATACATTCTTCCTAGCATGGTTTGGAAATTACAGGTACTCTGCACCCTTGCCAGAAGTTAGTTTTCTATCAAACTCTAGTTTTAAGCATTCAAATTTGGAGTTTACAACAGTATTTGCATATGTTTTTAATTTTGCATTTCCCTGAGGTCTAATGAGCTTAAATACATTTTATATTTATTATTATTTGAATATCCTCTTTTGTGAAGTATTTTTACCATTTGTGTTTTAGGTTATCATTTCTTACTGATATGGAATCCTTTATATCTGTAAATGAGTCCATTGTTGGATAGATGTATTGCAGATATCTTCTACGGTCTATGATTTTGCCTTTACACTTTCTGTTTTGGTTAGCATGTTTAGTGTCCTATTTAAAAAAGTTTCTTAGTGAATATTCATGAAGATACTCTGCTATTTGTTTGTTTTTTTCTAGAATATTGTGTTTTCTTTCTAATTTAGATCTACAATACACCTAGAAATGATTTTTTATGCTGTAAAGCACATGGGTCAAGATTTACTTTTTATTCGAATATTCAGTTGATCCAGCACTAGTTATTTAAAAAGTCTTTCTTTTCCCAATTGTTCATCATATATCAAGGTGATCAATACTGTCCTTATATTTCAGTATGTCTGTTTGAAATTGGCATGATATTTACTTTGTTATTCAGTGTGATGACTTTTAATTGGAGTATTTAATACATGTATACATAATGCTATTTCTGTTAAGTTGGGTTTATAGCTATCATTTTAATAATATCTTTCTATTTTTCTCAAAAATGTGAGTTCTTTTTTATTTCTTGCTTTATTTTTATTAATGAGTTTATTTTATTTTACTATTTCCCTATATTAGCTTGTCAGTTATGCATTTTAATATTTTCTTAGTAGATATTATAGCTAATATAATATAATATAATCTTTGTGTAGGATCATTTTTCCTCTGTTTGAAAAACTTCTTTTGTTATCTCTTTTAGGGTGTCTTCTAACTATAGTGTTTAAAAACTAGATTTTCTTTCAGGGGAAGCTGGGATGGCTCAGTGGGTTGAGCACTCACTTTGCAGCACCGGGGACCGGGGATCGAGTCCCGGCCCCGGCCCGTGCGGAACCATATGCTGAACTGGGAGCTCCCCCAGTTCAGTTCTCTCTCTGTCTCTGTCTCTGTATCTCTCTCTCTCTCTCTCTCTCTCTCTGTCAAAAATAAAAATAAAAATACATTTAAAAATGAAAACTAGATTTTCTGTTCAGAAATGTCATTATTTCACCTTAACTTTTAAAGATATTTTTTGCTGGTTATAGAACTCTAGATTGCCAGTTAATTTTGTTTGGGTTTTAGAGATGACATCTCCTTGTCTTCTGACCCCCAACACGGTTTCCCTTGAGAGATCAGCTTATTGTGTCTGCTCTGAAGGAACTGTGTCTTGGAGTCATCTTATTTTCTCTGGCTGTTTATAAGAGTTTCCTGATTCTGTGATTTTCAGCAGTTTTATTATGAAGTGCCTAATGTAGATTTCTTTGTGTTTGTCTTTTGGCGATTCAAAGTGCTTCTTAAATCTATAAGTATATGTTGTTACTTACTTTGAAATTTTTCTTGACCATTGACTCTTCTAATATTATTTAATGCTCCATTCTCTTCCTTCTTCTTTTTTAAGATTCCATCTACAAACACATTAGATTGTTTTTCTTGTTCATATGCCTTATATACTGTGTTCTATATTTTCCTTCTTTTTTGAACTACATGTTTCAGTTTGGATTTTTTTTCCTACTGACCTCTCTTCATGATCTGCAATGCTCTCTTCAATTGTTTCTAAACTGAAATGATTTTAAAAAATAGATCTTCATTCTTGAGCAAAATTCTCTACTTTTGAAATCTAATTTCTTAAAATAGTCACAGGTATTAACTCTGGGCTTTATAATACCAGTTGCTAAATCACTTATGGACATGCTTTTGTTATCATTCTTAATATATATTTATTTATTTATTTATTTTTGACAGAGAGAGAGAGAGAGAGAGAGAGAGAGAGAGAGAGAGATACACAGAGAACTGAACTGGGGGAGCTCCCAGTTCAGCATATGGTTCCGCACGGGTGGGAGCCGGGATTTAATCCCTGGTCCCCGGTGCTGCAAAGTGAGCGCTTAACCCACTGAGCCATCCCGGCTTCCCCATTGTTATCATTCTTAATAGGAGGGTTGTTCTACTAAAGCTGCTCCACAGTATTCTTGCTTAACAGCCACAAAGAATTTCACTGGGTGATTCTATCATAATGTGTTTAGTCAAATGCTTATTCATTAATGTTTTTTATTATTTTCAGTCTTTAAGTAAAAGAAAGACACAGTAAATATGTGGACAACTGTATGTGGACAATTGTGAGAATATTTCTATAGAATTAATATCTGAAAGTGAATTGTTGGGTCAAAAAGTGTGTACATTATAAATTATGAGTGGAATTTCAACCTGTCTTTACAGTGTTTGTAGTTGTTTATAATCCAACAACATACAAGAGTAAGTACTTCACTCTACCCTTGCAAATAGTGACTGTTTCACCTCTTTTGTCTTGCTAGTTTGATAGAAGAAAAATATATCATCCTTTTAAGTGTTTTTTTTTATTATGAAGTTTCTTATTTTTCCATGACAGTCATTTTTTTCCTATAAACTGCTTGTTTCAATCTTTTATTGCTTATGTTATTACTATAGATTTGAAGCTGGCTTAATGTATTATGGATACTCATTCATTGTTATATATCTTACCAATTCTTTTTGTATGTTCTCCTACCTTGTATACTTTTTTCTTTTCATGTGTTTTAACTAAAAATAAGTTTCATGCGATTTATTAGTTCTTTTCTCTCATGGTTTCTAATTTTTATTTTATCCTTATTCCAACATTAAAGTCATATAACCATTTACTCATGTAGTGTGTTAGAAAATCTGTGGCCTCACATTTTTAACATATAAATCTGTAGTCTATATAAAATTGATTGTTATGAGGATTAAGGTAATATACCAACCAGCACAGTGTTTTTTTTTTAATTGTTTCAGTATGTTTTAAAAAATAGCCCATCTTTTTTACATATTAATTGGAATGCGGTCTTCACATAGGAAATTCTGTTATGCACTTGAAGCTTAAAAGTACTGTCAGTGATGCTATTTGTGTGTGTGTATGTGTCCAAACTCTTTTTATACCCAGAGCTGTGGGTTCTACCTTGTTGTAGAGAGATCTGAATTCAGGGAGGAAAGTCAGTACCAAGGTATATCATCCGAAAGTCAGAGTCAGGAGGGACTGAGGAACATAAGAACAATGACATAAATAACACCGAATTTACAGGAAGAGGAAAGACCACTGCTAAGGAACCAAAGAATGAAGACAAGAAGGGTTTAAGCAATACATCAAAAATCCACAATTGTGGGCCTTGTCCATAATTTTAAAAGGACAAATCTTGGAAATCTTTTTATTTCACTTAGTTCTCTGTGGAAAGTGAAATACAATACTCACTAGTTTTATACACATTAAGAGCCCTCTGGGTGGCCTCTGTGTATTTATTTACCAGGAATTTTTAATTACTGGAATGATGGTGCAAGTCTGTGTGCAGGTTGGAGTTAGTGCTTTTGGTTTTATAGTATAAGACAACTAGTTGTTTCTGTGGGTGCCTAAAGATCTTTAATAAATTGTTGCTACTTACCCAGGAACATACTACTTCGAGTTGGCCTATGAGAGAAGGCACTTGAAATGGATACCTAGATCTGCTCTGTGTGTTTTGGTTCTGGACTGGGCGAAGAAGGTTGAGACTCATGTTTGAAATTAGTGTTTTCTCTGTTCAGGTCATTTGTCTTTCTCAGTGTGGCATGACTCTTCAGACAGGCAATGACCCCAGTTGCAGCTCCATGGGCAATGATTGCCCAGCTTTTAGGAGTGCCTCATGGCCCCTGGCAATGAATCTCATGCTTACCACAGATGTCTGCATTAGGTTAGAGTCTTATCATTAACCCATTCTTTAAATTTGGTGAAAATATGTTCTGCCATTTTAGTTTACATGATAAAGAATAGATAGAAGCATAAAAAATTATCAAGGACTACACTATGTATCATATTATTTAGAAAAATGATTCACTTACCCTCTGACTCATGTGTGTACTGAATTTTAGGGGCCTTCTTGGGGTTCATGCCCCTTGCTCTCACAGGGAAATAAGGAAAGAAATGACTCTGTACAGCCTTCTTCCTAGCATTGTTTATTCATGGGAATCATCACAGTTGATAAGCGGATTGTTGGTTTCAGTTCTGACACGTAAGTAGCTTGTAAGTCATCATCCCCACCCTCATGATAGGAAAAATGCTCAACAAACTGAAAGTCATCTACTCTTCTTAGATACATTAAATAATCAAAGTCCTGCCTTCACGGAAACTACTTTACCTGTAACATAGGTGTCCTATGGGAAAGGCTGTTAGGCAACTCCAATTCCCTCTAGCAATATGTCTCACATTAGAGAAGGAAAGAAAAGGCCAAGACACTCTTCTGAAGGTCACAGACCAGGGACTCAGGCCCAGTAAAAAAGCAAACTGGTTTTAATCATAAGATTGTAGAACCCTTCTCCCTACCAATACCTTGACCTTCATATCAATAGGGCTCCAATATAATAACAGTATATTACAACAAAAACACACTCTATTTAATAAGGAGTGTGTAGAGGGGCTTTCTTTGGGAAACCTAAAGACAACAGAAGAAAGGAAATAAAAATGCTAGAGAAAATTGAAGCCTCCAATACCTACAGGTGTTGTAGATTTGTCAGAACCCCTACAACTATATAACACAAAGATTGATGTAAACTACAGATTTTTGTTCATAATATGATGTACCAATATTGCTTTATCTATTGTAAGAAAGGTACCATGCTAATGTAAGATATTAATAATAAGGAAAACTATTGGGGAGTAGAGGGCATATATGGTAAACCTTCACTATTTGCTCAGTTTTTCTATAAACCTAAAACTGCCCTTTAAAAAAAGCACTTATGGGGAAAGCCGGGACGGCTCAGCGGGTTGAGCGCTCGCTTTGAGGCCACGAGGACCGAGGATCGAATCCCGGCTCCGGCCCAGGCAGGACCCACATGCTGAACTGGGGAGTTCCCACAGTTCAGTTCTCTAACTGTCTCTGTCTCTGTGTCTCTCTCTCTATCTGTCAAAAGTAAAATAGAAATAAATATGCGCTGAAGACAAAAAGATAATTTCTCTCTATAAATGTGAAAAGATAAAAAAAAAAAAAAGCACTTATATAAAAGAAAGAAAGGGAACGAAGGAAGGAAGGAAGGAAGGAAGGAAAGAAGGAAGGAAGGAAATAAAATGACAAGACACTGATTGTCAGTACTTAGCATCTTTGCAATGACTCAGCAATATTTGCTGTGATAATGTGGGCCATATTAAGGGAAAGGACAAGCTGGAGTTCTCGGGAAAAGGAAAAGAATTATTTGCATTGAATTACACGATAATTCTAAGGTCATGAGCTTGGTACCCACAATTAACTCAAAAGGACATTCTGACAATTACACAAAAGGAAACTGATGGTATAATAAGAGTATATAATGAATATTCTCAATTTTAGTCTAGAAAAATTTCAACAGCTGTCATAATGTCTGTAGTGCTTTAAGACAACATAAATGATCTACTGGTTCTTAGGAACAGTAGACACTGAATCTGTTGTTGATAATACCCTCGTGCAACTACTCTATTTTCTTCAGTTGTCTATAAACAACACAAATAGTAAGAGTTTCCAAGACAGAATAGAATGGAATAAAAGTTTCTCATTAAAAAGAAGAGTTACTAGCTTAATTTTGCTTTCAAAAAAAAAAAGTAACAGAGATCTGTATTCCAAGTTAGAGACCAGCTGAAGTTAGGGTATTGGGATGGAGATTTTGTAGATGCTGAGATTTGAATGATTAGTTTGTTTCTATGCCAGGTGCTCTGAAACACCTACAGTCATGGGCCTGCTGGAAGCCAACTCTCATCAAACAGCCAATAAGGCTCTGAGAAGGAGGAATATTCTTGGGTCTGGGTGCCGCTAACCTCCTTCCTAGGTTATCTTTAACCTTTTTTTTTTTTAGCTTAGTTTTTACTATATTTTATATTATCTTTCCAAAATTTTCCTTTGCCCTTTTTTTTTGTAGAAGTGCTGTTCCTATCAAATTTCAGAAGAGAACAACAATTTTCTTGCTGGATCAAGGCATAGTTTATAGACTTTCAAGAATCATAAGTGTTATTGACAAAATATTTTGAAAATTCAAATGTGGAGAAAAGTGATAGCGCAAGAATAATATAGTCTGAGTAAAAATGATACTGCTTTAATAAGTAGATACTTATTTTTAGTTATAAGACTTGAGAGACTGACAAGTCTGAAAACTGAATTTCACAGCACCAAGCCTGGTGCAATGTGGGCAACCATGCCATAAGCTTCCTCAGAGTAGTCCAAAAATAACCCTCTTAAACTGGAATCTGTCTCTGACACATCCTCTTCTCCACACTGACACTGTCTCGGGTTATATCAGAACGCAGCTTTACCTATCCAAATTACTCCAGCCAACACACATAGTTGGCCCCTCAAATGTTGTTATGGGATAGTGATTGGACACCAGTTGTCAAGCTGAGGGTCCTCAACTTGTTCAGAGTTGTGGAAAGGTGGACAATGCAGACATGAGACAAACAGAGAAAAAAAAAATGTTTTTTAAGATAAAATTACAACTCTGTGTTCCAACATTGCATAGTAGTCTTTCCCCAGGATCAAAATGGGACGCCTAGATTCTTAGATTTAGTCCCTTCATTCCAGACAAGGTGATATGGAATTCTAATAACTTCGCCTTCTTCCCAGTGTCAGATTTGAGGGATGTGGACATTTCCCTTCTTAGAGTCTACAAACATGTAAGAATTGTGTTCATGTATGTAGGGGGAATGAACACCCCTGAAGTAAAGCATTTCTCTCCTTTATTCATCATTTCTCTCAGTGTGTTGCCAGCCCTGTCTTTTGCGTCTCCACTTTCAATGCTGAAGGGAATACTTTAGACTATTACAGAGAATATATCCAGGATCAAAGAGAGAAAGCCCCTATTTCTCTCTAAGAGATCAATGATGTAAGATGCTTTTTTTCCTTGATGATAAGTACACAGGACTTGGGGAAAAAAACTGCCCTGATACATACTCTCCTTGGTGAGAACATGCCTGTTTTATAAGAAAATGTTTTGTAAACTTAGGATTTATACCTCATATGGATATAGTTAAATGCAAAACAACTCAGGGCTTGTTCTAAAGAACACAGCAGAAAGGTTAGTTAGGAGAGAAGGTTCAAGATACTGGATCAGTTGAGGAAATGAGGCAGTGGAATTCATTTTCTTAAAAGCCCTTTAGCAAAAGACCGTCCTAGGTTTCTCTACCCAGACAACACTGCTAATTTGACATTCTATTATTGCAGAGAGAGAAAACTTTTAAATAGTAATGCCAAGCACCTTATGTCTAAACAGAGAATGGAGATTTGATGTCTTGAATATCAAATCTGGAAATGATTCTTGGCGGAGAGTTGTCATGTTAGATTTCTGAACTAAAATTCTTCAGGCCTAAAAATCATTACTGAGAAGTCCAAAATGAAAATTGTTGCTGACCCCATTATACTTAAGTTGTTTTTTCCAATTATACTGATCTATTACATAAGTTGGGAAACATAAGTTTTCATCTCTGTAAAGTAACTATTAAACTGAGTAATTTTACCTAAATAAAATACTTCAATATCCTATGAAAATATATATGAAATATGTTTAGTATATCAATTAGGTATTTGGTTGAGTCACTCAGAGTACACTGTGTCTCTTTTTGTTGCCATAGTTACCATTGCTTTGTGGCGGTACATTGCAAATCATTTATGTCATAGACTTTATTTATTCACAGACAACTGTTTCTTCTATTATTTATGTGGTTCTCCCTCATTCACTGTTTTCTTATGCTTTTCTTTATTGATTTGTTTTCCTTTTGGGAACAATTTTAGCTGATGCAATTTTCCTTCAAATTTTGACAGCCAAACCTCTAGCAGTTTTGATATGCAGAGTATCAGACTATAAAATAATTATATGAAAATAAATAATAAAATAAGTATTTTAGAAAACTAGAAAATAAACTTTAAAAAAAACAGATAAGATTCTGAGTTATTATAGAAGTAGCTGCTCTGATGACAATTTTTTGTTTGACTTTAAGAAGATGAGGCTTTAGGAAAAATTTTCCCCAGTGGTAATGAATTTTTATTCACATACTTTGCTTAGTTTTTATTCTGTAACTTTGAAAAGGACACTGTTTTTTAAAAGCATTTTTTTTTTAGCAATGACATCAAATAATACCTGTTTCCTTATTATGCTCCTCATGATGGTGATAATGATAATAACATATTCATCTAGCACTTCCCACCTCATAAGACAGATTCATGTTTATTGGCTCATTTTTTCACCAAAGCATTGTGAGTACCATTTTCCTGTTGAGGTGATTGAGTCATAGGATAGATGACTTATCCAAGGTCACAGAGCTGGTGAATGATAGTTACAGCTTAAGTTTTCCTCACAAATATAAAGCTCTTTCCCTGTAAAACACTGTTTTATCATGACATGGTCACGCAGCTAACTCGCAACATGGTTTAGTGAAAGGCACCATTAGAAGGAGAGTTGGGAGACCTGACTTTAAGACCAGCCACAAACTTGTTGCATAATAGCCTCAGCTATTTAGACTATGAGAGTGAGACCATTTCTCTACCTCTCAAAGTAGTAGTTGAGTGGCTCAAAAGAGAGAATTAATATGAAAGGGTATTAACAATAAAGCAGGTATGAAGATACAACCAATATTCAAACATCTTCCTGGAATTCATCAGAAGTGGATTAATAACGCCTTAGATTCAATCTCCTGACTGGATGGAGCATCTCAGTCCAGTTGGGCCCCCTCCGTGGCTGTGCTTCACAAATGGTGTGACTTTTACTTTATCTCTGACCACTGCTAAGTTCTCACTTAAAAATAAAAGCAGGGAAAGCCGGGACGGCTCAGCGGGTTGAGCGCTCGCTTTGAGGCCATGAGGACCGAGGATCGAATCCCGGCTCCGGCCCAGGCAGGACCCACGTGCTGAACTGGGGAGTTCCCACAGTTCGGTTCTCTAACTGTCTCTGTCTCTGTCTCTCTCTCTATCTGTCAAAA
>PVKE010033164.1:0-18078 GCA_004027555.1 Craseonycteris thonglongyai
CCCATCTTGGTAATCACTGTTCTCGCTTCTAGCAGCTTCAGTCACATGTGCCTATTTGAATTCAACATTTGAATTTCAATTCCAGAATAAATAAATGGAATCTCACAGTATTTCCTCTTTGGGGTCCGATTTCTTTCTCTCAACATGATTTTTGTGAAGTAATCCATGTCATTGTGCACTTCGGTAGCATTTCCTTTTCATCACTCAGGAGTATTCCATTGAAAGGATAGACCATGGCTGGCTTACCCTATACCTGTTGATGGACATTTGGAACCTTTCCATTTGGGGGATTCTGCCTGAAGATATTACAAACTGTCTTGTGCACAGTAGGCCACATGGCTCCCATTTCTCTGTATATCTAGGAGTGGAACTGCTGGGTCACAAGGTAGCATATGATCGGTTTTAGTCGATATAATCTTAGTTTTCTAGCCAATGAACTGTCATAGGATTATCTAACAGTAGATAGGTTCTTCAGGATCCCTGTG
The DNA here is from genome assembly GCA_004027555.1 of Craseonycteris thonglongyai. Lineage (NCBI taxonomy): Eukaryota > Metazoa > Chordata > Mammalia > Chiroptera > Craseonycteridae > Craseonycteris > Craseonycteris thonglongyai. Next base: position 486 of record PVKE010033164.1, read on the forward strand.
CCCCTGGCTCCCCATTTCCACTGCTGTTGACAATTATGCTGACAATTATTCTAAACTATCACATGCCAGTGAGTGGTCCGTCCAATCAAACTGTAAGGGCTCAAACACAGGGGCCACATCCTATTTTCCTACTCCCTGCACCCCACAGAGCAAGTGGAAGGCTACTCAGGGAGTCTAATATACTAGGACCCTGTAGAATTGACACAAGACCCCACAAATTCACCTTCCACTTGACAGACACCCCGCTAGGGCTTGGGGTGATGGATCTCACTGGGTCCGCTCTGGCTCCACATTCCACCTTGTCTGAATTCAGGACGGAGGGCTGCAGGTAAACCCAAGTGCCAGGCCTGGGAGGGGACCGGGGATCCTCTCCCTGGGGATTTGAAGTGCAGGCTTCCATGAGGGGACCAGAGTGCAGAGGCCCGTTTAGGTGGTGCTCTGCACCTCCAGTGTGTGCTAAAATGATTCGGTTTACCCGGCAACGTTAGTAAATAGCGTATGTTTCTTCTATGTCCAAATCCTTGCTCTGTCGTTTTCCTATTTGCTCCTAAGAACTAAGATACAGAACGGCGGCACTTTGAGCCCCTCCCCATCCCCAGATACAGCCTGGTGCCAGTGCCAGTCCTTGCATTCCAGCAAATTTTCCAGGACACCCCCTTCCAGTGGGGTTCCCCAAACATGGGTAGGTCCTGCAAGCCTTGGGGGACTCAGTTTGCCCAAAGTGACGCGGCCGGGCCAGCCCCCAGCGCGCCCCGCCTGCCCTGAAGAGTTTCCCTAAGGCCACCTTACTTGGCTCCTCTGTGGCCTGCCTCCCCTGGGGTTCCCGCGGGGAGACTTTCCCAAAGGAGGGCTTTCCAAACGCCGAAACCCCGCCCTCCCCGGAGCTGGTTCCCAAGTTAGTGAAAGTCTCTTTTTCTTTCTTGGAAACCCAAGCTCGCCCTCCCGCTAGTGTTGCCGGCTTGGCCAGGGGCAGGGTGGCAGGAGGCAGGAGCACCCCGACACCTGTCGTGAGCGCGCCGGGTCGCTGTAGCCCCAACAGCTGGCGGCAGCAGCCGCCACAGGGGCAGGAGCGGAAGGACTTGAGCGCCCGCCCATCGCATCTGACTCGGCCGCTCCCTTCTCTCCCCCTCCTCCTTCTCCCCCTCCTCCCCCCTCCAACTCCTCCTCCTCCAACTTCTCCTCCTCCTCTCCTCCTCCTTGCCATTCGCCTCTGCCGCCTCCCTGTCCCTCCAGCTCCGCGGCGGGACGCTGGTGCCCGGGGCGCTTTGCACCGCGCTCGGGGCACCAGGAGCCGGGCTCGCCTCCGTGGGCTGCCCCGGGATGGCAGTGGAATAAGGAGCCCTCGAAGAGGCGCTGCGACCCTATCCTCCGCTCCTCCCCAGTGGCGACATGGGGGACCCGGTGCACCGCGACAAACCCCAGCTGCGCTACGCGGTGAGTGTCCCGGCACAAACAGAGGCAACAGGGGGCGCCACTTGGCCGGCCTGGGAGGGGACAGCTGGTGTTTGGTGGGATCCGCGGCTCCCCTGAGATCCTCAGTGAGGTCGGGGGATGAAGTGGAGGGTGCCCCATGGGTCACCCCCGAGAGACAACTGCTCAGAAACTCGCTGCCCCTTCGAAGGGAAGCACCCAACCTCGGAGCCTGCGACGGTCAGTGTTCGCGGCCGGGGACAGGACCCTACTGCCGCCTCGCTGGCCAGGGCTGAGAACTGGGGTTCCTGGGGCTGGGCTCATTCAGCCTTCGGGCAACAGGAACAGAGCTGGGCAGGGCGGCTTGGGGGCTCCCCGGGGAAACGCTCCAGGGCGCGTTGGGGTGCCCCCGCTTTGCTCCTTGGAAGAGGGTGCATTTCCCTCCGAATTTGTAGCTGGACGGAAGGTGGTTGCACATGATGGGATTAATACAAAAGGTTGCCGGGGCTTCTGTGGGTGGCCTCTCTTCTCCCTGTTGCCTCAAACATTCCACAAATATTCACGGGAGACCTACTGTGTTCTAAGCACTGTGCTCAGCACTGGGGTCCTGCAGGACTCAACAACCAGCTCATGGATGGGGTTTCCCTTTGTCTAAAGAGGAGTCAAGACTTCAAGGCTGATGACTGATTCTAGACTGCGTTTCTTTTTCAAAGGGGAAGAGAAGGGTAGACAAGAAAGCAGTTTCTGGGGAACGAGCACTGTTTCTGAAGACTCCGAGGGCCACTGCCAGGAAGCCGGCAGGCAGCAGTGTCGGCTTACTCCAGTCTTCGGCATTGGTTTTCCAGTTGTGGCATGTGTCATTTTGAGATGGGGCGTTGTAGCTGTTCTGTCGTCTGCACTTTACGGACTTTTCCCTCACATGATTCTCACTGTTGAGATTGGACACGCTGGGTGCCAACTTTAAAAAAGGGGGAGAGGGGCACCCAGAAAGTTAAGACAAGGGTCCTCAGTATGGACAATAAGGCAAAGGCTGTTATCTGTCTGGGATGTGTGTCCTCCAAAATACACTCTCCGTATCACGCTGTATTTCTAAGACAGGAGGTGAGGTGGACAGAGGTGGTAAGCACCCAGGTCCTGGAGCTGCCCCGCTGGTCCGCAGCTAACGGGGAAAAGGGGGGTCTGAACTAGAAAAGTCTTAAGGTCCCTTCCCCGAGGCTCCCTGTAGGGACCGATGGCAGCTCTTTCTCTAGCTTTGCCAGTTGCTCACCTTGAAAGGAAGCAAGTGAGACACTACGGAGTTATTACTGCTCGTTCCTTTTTCCGACACACTGGAGGCTGCATGATTTGCCTTTTAACGTGGCATTTGGGGTAACCCGTTTTCGTCAGCGCTTTCTTTGCACAGAAGCATGTAGAGCCTGTGCTCATCATAGCCAATCAGCATCTCACCCCATCCCATCACCTTGTCCAGATGTGGTGTGTGCCCTTTGATTTGTGTAAGGTCTCTGTGTGCCATTTGCAAGGGGAGGGGAAAAGGTTAGAATTGGCTCCTTAATAATAATAAAAAAAAAATTTGTCTCTTCATTCTATGAATGATTATTCTCTCAAGTGTGCAAATAAATCCAGTGCATCACAAAACAATTTAAAAGCTATTTTCCTTCAGCTGCCTCATTTCCCCTAAAAGCATAAACTTAGAGTGTAGCTGAGGCTAATGCCTCCTCTTGCGCACTGCACATGGCTGATGAAACAGCCCTTTATTCTAGCACAGATCACCACAGACATATTTTCTGAGTTAAAGAAGATTCCAGAGGGAATTCGTTGGCTTTGGGGCTAGAAGAAGTCACCTGGGTCCTCTGAAGTGGCAGCACTCCCCAGCTCTGTATTGGTCACAAGTCAAAAGACTGTTCTTTTGTAAGTGTAACCCATGGCTCTTTCTAGTAGCATAACCCTCTATGTCTTCATGTCTATCGAACGCTGCGTTTTTTCTTCTGCTTCTCCCATATTGGCTTAGATGACTGAAAAGCTCGTTTTACCTTTTAGCACAAATATGCCACTCACTTTACTCAGCATGATTTTGCCCCACTGTGTATTGTCCTGGATTCTTGGGGGCTTTTTATTTTCTGGTCTCCATATTCCCAGAAAATAATGACCCTCTATATGTCCTTAGTATCTCTTGCTTCTCTGTGATATAATCCAGGGGGCAAGTATTGTTTGTTCTTGCTTCAGTGCTTTTTTCATTCACTCAAGATGAGACTGCATATAAGAAATCAGTGGTTCACATTTTATCTGTTCATTGAATATTTGTTGCATGCCTATTGTGTGTCAGCTATTTGGTCAATTTTCCAAAGAGACAAGTAAACAGCGTAAATGCTAAGAGTTGCTAGAAACTCTTCACTCCTCTTTTTAAATGCCCATAATGGTAACAAAGAGAAAATAAAAACACTTTAGTAAAAGCATCCTACTCTTACATAATCAAGTACACCTTTCCAAAGTACAGCACAACTGTCTTGTTTTATCATCATAACAAAACTGTGCGTTAGCCCGAATGTTCTCCACCCACCTTTTCCTCCAACGCTGTTCCCACATTCAGTTTATGGTCACTCCATCCTTCCATCTGGGTGTCATCCTCAAGGACTTGATCAGATTTGCATTTTGAACAGCCTGCTCTGGTCTCTGGATGGAGTCAAGGGTGAGGAGGAGCCAGAGTGCATCCTGGCATTTGGGCCAGAGAGAGATGAGAGAAGGTGACCCACACTAGGCTGATGGCAGGGCTGGAAGTCGAGAACAGTCAGCATATCTGAGAGATGCTGAGATGCTGAGGACATCAAACCAGCCAGACTTCGTTTGGATGGGCTATTAGATAGAGGTGCTGGAGCACAAAGGTCAAGGGTGGCATACGCGAATCCGTGAATTCCTGGTGGCACTGCTGGAGAAACTGCCGATCACAGACACATTTCCTTCAGCTGCATTCTTACACATGTTGCAGAGTGTTTGGATACTGTCGGTTATGGCTTTAAATCCAGCTGGTGGGCTTGACAGGTTTTCAGATTCCAAGCTCAGAGCAGTAGAGTTCAAGGTGGCACAGGTGTAGTTGGTGACAGAATGGAGAGATTTATACAGGTGCCCTGATGCCATACGGCTTCTCTGACTCATTTAAATAACTGAAATGAGCCAAATTATCTTTCTCTCTTCCCCTTTTGTCACCATAATAAACCAACAAGAAACTAATGTCCCTTCACTGGCTTAGTGTGACCATTCATATTGTTGAATGGCTTGGCCAAATAGCTTTTTAATTGGACTGGTATAGACAAAAAACAAATTTTAAAATATCCATTAAGTTCAATGCCATATCCTTATGTCTTTCTCAGGTTCTCTCAGTCTCAACAGAATGAGCATTCTGGGCAGGTTACTACTCCTCTGTGGTGGGTGTTGTCCTCTGCACCATATAATATTCAGTAGTATCCTTGGCCTCAACCCACTAGATTCCAGTAGTATAATATCCCCTCATCTGCCCAAACATGACAACCAAAAATGTCTCCAGACTTCACCAGATATCCCCTGCAAAGCAAAATTGCCCCAACTGGAGACTCACTGGTCTATCTGATATTCATGCATGTTTTTTAAAAGATATGACAATTACTATGTGATAAGATCTGAGAAGAGACACCATGATAAATGTTATGAGTATTACATATATTACTCAAAGAACATGAACTTCAGAGAGAGGCTGACAGTGGTTCAGAGCGAGCCTCAAACACAGCACAGGTGCTGGGGGTAGAGTAATGAGTCGCTCCATTTTCAGTGATCATGACTTTAACAATATTCTCCTGTGTTTGGTGACTTCAAAAAGGCGAGTACCTTGGCCTGGGTTGATTATATCAACCTGCCTTCTCTGACAGTCCTCATATGCTTTCTATCATTAACCGGAAACAAATTATTACAAACCTTCATTGTCTGCCAAGTTCATGCAATATATGTCGACTTTCATGACAACCCATACAATTAAGTGTGGAAACTCCTTCAGTAGAATTGCTGCTCTGAGCTTTAGTTTTAGAACAAATTATCGGAGGCACTTTGGAGCAACTCATAAATACTATTATCCCCAACAACTCCCTGGAGGCACACACTTATTTTCACCTATCTTCTGTGAAAGGGGAAGAATAAGAAGAAGCTTTCGTGATGCCTCTGGCTGAGATAAATCTGAATGGGTGACTCGTGTTCTGTTCCCTGACGTCTGGTCAAAAAGCAGGGGGCTTGGACTGATTCGACATTGGTCCCCATGGAGTCCAGCTGTCATGAGGCTGTCATTCTTGTTCCTTGGACCTGTCTACTTCTGAGCTCCTCTGTTGCTGACCTCACTTCCTGTTTAGTATGCTCACCCCACCATCTGTGTGCTCTTGACCACAGCCTTGTTATTAAATGCTGACTGTTCCCTTGTTCTACTTAACGCCTCCCTAAGGAACCCACCGGAAGAGCTAAGCTGCTTACCAAAAGGGAGCCTCCCTTAACCCAAAACAGTTAAGGTCTTAATGTAAAAGTTTCCAAATTTCTCTTTATGAACATTGGATTTTCAAAGACTTTGAAGTTATTAAATTCACTTAATAATACAGTGGTGCTGGCTACAGGATATTTAATAATTCTGAAGACACTCAGAACTGGGTGCTGTTGCGAGGTTGAGCTGATATGAATCAGCTGTCATCCATCAGTGGTGCCAGGGTAGACATCTTAGAAAATTCAACAGAATGTCCCAAAATTAATTTTTTTAAGATTTATTTTATTGTTTTTGACAGACACAGACAGAGACAGAGAGGAGGGGGAGGGCCCAGGGCAGTCACCACAGCTGTACATCATCAGTCCTCAACGTGGTTTCATTCCACGCAGGTGGGCGGGGACCACGCAAGGTGGGAACTGGGCTGGGGGTCTCCCACATGGGAAACTTGCCCCAGTGAATACCAAACTGGGGGCCACACTTCAGTTCAGCACATGGGTCTACACAGGCTGGTGGTAGGATTCAATCCTCAGTCCCCAGGGCTGCAAAATGAGCACTTAACCCACTGATCCATCATGGCTTCCCGAAAATTCACTTTTATAACACTTTGTTTGCTTCTTGTTTCTCTCCTCACAAAAACAAGAATTTTGGAATTTACAAGTAAATAACTTGTTTACTTATTAAATCCCCTTAATATTAACTGTTAACACATCATATTAATATGAACTGTTAATATTAACTAATAATAATTATTAAATCTCCTGAGTTTATACCTCTGCTAATCATAGGTACCTTTTCCATCTTCTACATATCAACATGCTTTCTTTTCTGTTGCGTTCTTAGCTTTTCCCAGATGTCGCCTCTTTGGTTGCAACTCTAGTCATCTTAGGAAAAACCACATGCCTATCCTTCAAAGCACTTCTTAATTAAAACCTACTGTTAATTGGTAAATAACCAGATTTCTGTTGAGTGTTGCATAGTGGAGATATCTGCCAATCATAAAAAAAAAAAATACTGCCCTTTGCCTAGTCCTTTCTGGTCATAAACTCATATCATTTACTTTTTCTGATCCCCACACTGTGATAAGCCTGGACCTAATGCACTTGTCTTGACTTGGTTGTGATGGTATTGTATAGTCATGTACCGTCTTCACTAGGGTTTTGATTTCTCACCTGTATCAATCTCAGCCTCTCCTCTCTCAGTAAATGATTGGCTACCTGATGAGCTGCCCCAGCCAGGACACCTAGAAATCATCCTGGATTTCTCCCTTTCTTGCATCTCCCCACATTGAATCTGTGAGCCAACCCTGCCAGGTCTATTGCACAGTACTCTCCAAATCCATCCTCTTCTTTCCATCTTCACTTCTGTCTCCTAAATCCAAACCCTCAGCGTTCATCATTCTCACTAAGCAGCACAACAACCCCAATCCTGTGGCCAGTGAGATTTTTTGAAAAGAAAATGAAACTGTGGCATTTCAGTGCTCAAAGCTCTCTGGGTGTTTTTCTTTACACTTAGAGTAATATCTTCATCCATGACGTTGGCCTTCCAAGTCCACCTACACAATTCTCCCTGCTTCCTAACACCCTTCCTCATCTTACCACTGCCTGGCTGCATTAATGTCCTTTCTGTTCCTGAAATGGAACCAGTTCTTTCCTGCCCAGTGCCTTTGCACTTACTGTCCCTTCTGCCTGGGATGTTTCTTTATGTGTGTCCTACAAGTTGCAGAAATAAATATCACCTTCCCTGACCACTCTCTCCAAGGTGCTTCTGACTCCACTGAATTACTCTCAATCATAACATACTAGCTGGTGCTTTTGTTGTTTGCATCACTACTTGGTATTATATATGTATGTTCATTGTTTGTCTGTATCTCCCTACTGGTGGATAAAATTATTCAGGACAGAAAACCAATCCTTTTTTTCCTACCATATCCTCTTTACCTAGTGTGGGCCCTGGCACAGGGTAGGCACCCAATAAATGCCTATGAATAGATGAATCAGGCTGCCTGTGTGTTTTTACCCAGGTTATACCAAGAGGTTCAAAACTTCACTCATTATCAGTTGATGATTGCAAAACATAAGTTTTAAGTGTTTCACCCAGTTCACTAAATGAGAATGTCCAAGACCTGGAGTTGGAATCAATACTTTGGAAAAGATTTGGAGGTGATTCAGCTATCAGCCATGTTTGGAAACCGCTGTTTGATTTACATGGTGAACCACTTACCATTCAGGAAGCACAAAGTCAGTTCAGTGGCAAAGTGGATCCAGATAGTCCAATTCAGGACTTCATGGCAGGTGATGTAGTAGAAGTTTTTAGAGAGGTCTTTTGTCTTGTAACCTAGTCTTCATTTCAGTTGAATTCCCTGAGGATACAAGAGGCATAAAAATGTGTCCTCTGCATGGCCTGGCCTGGCAATATGACCCAGAGCATCCATTTTCTAGATAATCTAGGCCTGTGGTTCTCAACCAGGAGATATTGGGCAACACTTGGAGGCATTGCGCATGGTCAGTCAGCAGGGGTGCTACTGACACCGGGTAGAGACCTGAGATACTGCTCAACACCCTACAATGCACAGCACAACCCAACAAAGAACCACCTAGCCCAAATGTCTGTAGTACTGGATCGAGAAACCTAGACTTAAGTGTGACTCTGTAGACATGAAAAGCTTCACTGTTCTTGAGAATCATTTCGTATGATGCTTTCTAAAATGCATTATAAACATTTTCCTAATATTGAAGAGATGGAGTTGACAAAATGTGAGTTACTTTTTGTACATGTGAGTCCCAGCTATGAACAGACTGTTCCGTACAGGGTTTACTCTGGGAAGGGTGATGGTGGCCCTTCCAGAAGTCTTGATGCTTTGATTTGAGCTCTTCGTGCTTCTTCACTCCTCAACTCTGATACGCTCTATAATCTTGAGCCGCCTTATTATTATTATTATTATTATTATTTTTTTTTTTTTTTTTTTTTTTTTTTTTTTTTTTTTTTTTTTTTTTTTTTTTTTTTTTTTTTTTTTTTACTCTTCTTTCCTATGTGGGACTTTAGCTGACTTCTTGATTGATGGAGGTCTAACAGCTTTATCTAATTCTCTGCCTCTCTTCTCATTTAGCTGAAATACTGGTTTATTGAATTTAATAGTCCTGGATCTAAAACAAGCAGACCTAATCGCTGAATTTGGATGTGAGGGCTTCTCAGAAAAACTTCACACATGGGTATTGGATCTGTGACTGCATGTGAGTGAGAAGCCAGGGCCTGCTTCTGTCCAGCAACCATTCTTTGAGGATTTGATAGGGACTGGCCTGCTCTGGGGAAACTGCAAAAGGCACTTAAAGCAAAGAAAGGGAAAAAAAGGAGCAGGTAGACAGTCCTTCCAAATCTTCTTTCTCAATCCCATTGGGTTAAAAGTCTCCCAAGCAACAGATGCCAGAAGAGCTTAGCTGTTGAGCACTTTCCTCACAAACATGAGGTCCAGAGTTCCATTCCCAGCCCCTACCAGTACAAACCCATATGCAGAACTGCAGTGCAACTGGTAACCACTGGGATGATTCGGTGGTGAAGGTTCTTGCTTCCCATGAGGGAGGCCTCTGATTCCTGCCCCACACAGCCCCACATCTAACCTGTGTGGAATGGAACCATGTCACAACTAATGTACAACTACAGAGACTGCTTTGGGCCCTCCCTCCTTCCCTCTCTCACACACCTTCTCTCAAAAAATAAATAGATCTTTAAAATACAGAAGTCCCCCAAGCAGTCCAGGGTTCCAGGTATGTTGGCTGTCTATCCAGTTTGCCATTGACAAGGATTATGGGGACATGTCATAAATCCTGGTCACTTCATGAAATGTTAATGATCACAGCCTGTTTTATATGTTAAGGTCTGAAATGGTGGCGAGCAAATAGATTTAAAGGTCTTAAATGCTGGCAAGAATTTGAACTAAGATTACCAACATTTACAAATGAATATAATTTTTTTTAAAGATTTATTTATTGTTTTTGACAGAGAGAGAGATACAGACAGAGAGAAGTCAGAGGGCCCAGAACAGTCTCCATAGTTGTACATCATCAGTTTTTCCACATAGTTTCATTCCACAGGTGGGCGGGGCTGCACAGGGCAGGAACTGGGCCGGGGTCTCACCCCGGTGAGAACTGAACTGGGGGCACTCCCCAGTTCAGCATATGGGTCTGCACGGGCCGGGGCCGGGATTCGATCCTCAGTCCCCGGGGCTGCAAAGCGAGTGCTTAACGCACTGAGCCATCCCGGCTTCCCCAACAAATGAATATAATTAATTTAATATTTTTTAATGTACCTTCTCAGATTTTCTGGTCCTAACATTATTTTCAAAAGATCAGCTTTTTCCTGATTTATTTTATTCTTAAATACATTCTGAATACTTAAAAACTTAAGGCTCAATCACATGAAACAACAAGGACTCCCACCCATCATTATATGGTGTTGCTTTCTTTATCTTCATGGTGATTCATTGGATGTGCCTATGGTGTATTTCTCAGTTTCGATAAGTTAGACACACAGAAGACTAATTTGTCATTCAAGTATGATCATTGTTACTAAGGGCTCTTGTCTTGAAAGATTTCACGACCCTGTGAAATGAAAACTGATTAGGGTCGTCTCCCCTTCTCTTTGTTTATTTGACACATTCTTAGAACTCTTCTCAATTTAAGCATTTTTATAGTAAAATTGGAGTGCATGGAGTATCAGCTAAACTAGATTTCTGTGATGAAGTTTTCACAAGAATTTGCAGTTGTGGCTTTGGGGAAAAGTTGCCATGGAAACAGCAAAAGACTTTAAGATGAATAAACTTTAAAAATATTTTTTGAATGACCCTTTCCTGCAGCTGACTGAAATATCTGCTAAAGAAACATGTAAGTCAGTCCAAGTAAAATAAAGATGCTAAAAGCATCTCACCCACGTGTGGAACACCTTGGCTCCACATTTGCTGGGCTCCCTGTGCCGGGTAGGTGCCACTCCCCCTGGGCAGAACCTCTGACATTTCTCTGGTCTCCTCACTTAGCAGTGCCATTTAAATTAGATCCACAGAGTCTTAATAGTTTAGCAAGAAAATGAAATGTTCAGTTTTCTGGAAAAATGTGAAAACAGGAACACATGGTATTATTTGGTAAGTAGTTATGCACATGACCTTTAACAGTTCTATTATGCTATCACTTTGATGATATAAGCAAAATGTATAACATAGTCTTAACTTTATTCTCAAAAGATAAGTCATTCTCCTACCTTACCTATTGACTCACAGAAAGGGCATTGTATCTATCAGGATCACAGCAGGAAACAGAAGGCACACTCAAAAAGACTTCACTTAAGGAATGAACTGTCATGGACATGTCAATAGGTTTAATGGGACCAACAAAGGGTGGTGAAGTACAAAGTGATTGGCAACACCTGGAAGCTGTTTCCCTGGGGACACAGGGACGCACCAGTGTTAGCAGAACCCAGTGCCTTTTAACCCTGGGTTGAAGGGACTCTGGTAATGTACCCAGAATGGTTTTCAGCAAAGGCAGAATATGAAGAAGTGGGAATGGAGGGGAGTGATAAGGATTCTTGATCTTCCTACTCTCTCCTTTTCCATCAGTACCAAACCAACCAATCCACTGAGATGCAGTCCATCCACAGAGATCAGTCTCACAGGGCTCAGGCTAGCACAGGGGAGGGCAGGAAGCTTTGTTTTGTTTGTCAAAGGTGGGAGGGAGTGTTGGAAAGCAGAAAATATCAATCTGTTTCTATGCATTAGGCACACATGCTATGTTTCCCAGTCTTGGCGAGGTGGTCTTATGTAGTAGGTGCCCTGTCGGACCCAGTGGCACAGCCTCTCTGATCACCTGAAGTGGGTGCTCCAGGAGTGTCTCTTGTGTGGATTGTGTGTGCCCTCCTTATAATTGAGCCTTGATGGCTGTCGGCACATAAGTAGGCAGGATTGATGCTCAGGATGACTGGCTGTGAGGCCTGACCAGCGTATGAGCTGCTGTGTGGAGGTTGACCCCATGGAGCAGGATCTGCCCCAGTGGGCTCTGGTGCCTGCTGAGACCACCCGTTGAGTGTACCACTTGTGGGGCTAATTGGGTGGTGCTCTGTTGTGGCCTGAAGTTGGCCTCTGAGTGTGTCAGTTCTGAGGCCTTTTGGGAGGGGCGCTTGTGCAGGCCAGAGACAGCTGCTTCCTGTGACCAGCCAGGGCTACCAAGTAGGAATTACAAAGTGATGTGCAGTTGGTCGCTGCCTAGGCTGGATATAGAGGAACAAGGGAGAGGCCACACTGGGAACCAAGGCTGACTGCCACCGGTGCCAGGGCCTTGAGCAGCTCAGCAAAAAGCCCAGAGCACCCTGAGGCCTGCTGCCACCTGCTGGATGCTCATAAGGTTCAGCCACCAAAAGAACATCGATGTCAAGGCTGGACAAGGCATTGATCATGGTCCACTAGTGAACTGACAAGCAATGCCTTGTCATTTGGGGGGTGACTACCTGAATAATAAAATAAATAGCTAGTGCACTACAACACTTGGAGAAAATCAGAAGTAGCCCTTGTCCTGAAAAAGTCTGCCTGGGCCTGATCTATGACTTGGTGAGTTGGGTGAGGCAGAGTTTCACATAGTCACCGGGGTGGGGCCAGTGGTACTTGTCACATTAGTGCAGATTCAGATTTGGCTCCAGCGTTGATCCTGGCGTGCTCATCAAAAGGCTTGTGGCACACTAAACCTAGAAGTTGCACATCTGGGGCCCATGGACCCTGAAGAATTGTCCAAGAAAGATCGACAGAGCCTCAAGCAGTGCATGGGTTGGCTAGGGCAGAATCCCGGGAAGTCACCAGGGTAGAGCCATTGGAGTTCACTAGGCCAATGCAGATTCAGATTTGGCCATGTTGGGGAAGGGCTCAACAGAGGTAAGCTGGCACCTGCCCATAAGCTACAGGGGAGAAGGGCTCAACACAAGGACAATGAAAGCTGTCCCTCCAGCCACACAACTCAGTCTCTCCCTGTATATCTCTGTCACCTCTTGAGCTGCTGTCCTTCCACTGGAGCCCAGTGTGAGTAACTGAGAGTGAGTTTGTGTGGGGGCCCTTTAAGAGGATGCCTGGGTTTTTAGCCACCTTTTATCTCACCTGGACAGATGGAATCCCCACTATTTTTCACAATCAGATGTTGTGGGAGTTCCTTTTCCCAGCGTTGGTGCTCTGGGTTTGGGAGCCCAGTGTGGGGCTGGGACCCCTTGCTCCTCAGTGAGGACCTCCTCAGCCAAGATATCCCCTCTGATTCTCAACTGACACACATGTGTAGGTAGCCAGTTTGTTTTCACATCTCTCCCCCTACCAGTCTTGATGTGGGTTCTTCTGTATATCCTTAGTTATAAAACTTCTATTCAGCTAGTCTTCAGATGGTTCTCCAAGTTGGTTGTTTTTATAACTTAATTGTAATTTTAATGTTATCATGGGAGGAAGCAAATACAGCATTTACCTACTCCACCATCTTGACTGGAATCCCTAATTACCACATTTTAAGTTAGTAATGTGTCATGCCAACTCCTGCTATATATGATGTGTATGTCTTTAAGAAGTTTCACATTACAAGCCTATTAAAGTACTTACTGTTCACTTAGTATACAGTGATATATTTTACAAACATATTATAATTTAATATTAAGAAGCTCCATAGTTAATTCAGAAATGCTTTGGTCTAAATTTATTCATCTAAATTTATACTATAATAGATTTTTTCCCTCCAAGCCTGTTAGAGTAGTCTAATTTAATTTATTTTCCAAACAACAAAAAAGGAATAATTGGTTTAGCTCTTTTTCTGTGTGATGGATAAAGAGCTTTAACAGTTAAACATCAACAAAATGGGTTAACCTGTGCTTTAATGAAAAATTATTCTCATGTATCTCTGGTTAAGGAGTTGGTTAAGAAGTGGTTGCAATTGAGGAGTTTAGTCACCCTATGCTCCAGCTAATTTAGCAAAGAGAAAACTTCCTTTTCAAACTTCTGCAGAAAATTCTTCTCATTTAAGTTTGTTTCTCCTTGAGGATCCTGTGCAGCCACTGTCATAACACCCATTTTGCTTATAATTACTCCTTTGAAAACCTTATTCACTTCAGTAGTGAAAAATCCAAAGGGGCAGAGGCCAGAACCAGGGACTTTATCTGGACTCCATATTCTTGGCCACATGGAACATGTACCTGATGCTTAGTCCTTCCTTGAGTATCAGCAAAATTAATGATTAAAGATTTAGAAGTCTTAGAAATATTTTGGCTGACTTACAGTAATATAACCATAGCCAATCTTTACTGAATGCTTTCTATGAGCCCTGGACATTCTACATATATTATCTCATTGAAACCTTAAAAGCACTTAATAAGGTAGGTGCTCTTATCATCCATATTTAAAACATTAGGAAATCAAAGCACTAAGTTTAGGTCTGTTACATGGTCACACAGCTAGTAAGTATTAGTATTGTGACTCAAATCCTTGCCTGATTAACTGCTGTGTCTCAATGCTTGAACCACTGCACAGTGGCTGACTGTTAAATGGGATTGGCTTGAGATGATACCTTTGAGATGACACTTAGAACAAAATTTTATTTTTTACTAGTTGTAGACTCAGAAGAAGTTGCAAAAATAGTACTGAGAGATCTATAGTACAATATCAAAACCAGGAAATCAACATTGGTACAACACTTAACTTGAATACAGACCTTGTTCATAGTTCACCAGTTTTCTACATGCACTCCTTTGTATATGTGGGGTATGTGTGTGGGAGGGAGAGAGAGATGGAGAAAGAGAGAGAGACAGAGAGAGAGAGAGAGAGACAGACAGAGAGAGACAGAGACAGAGAGAAAGAGAGAGAGAGAAAACTGGCCCAAACCATCCAGAAAATATAACAGGAGAAAGTACGGTGAATTCATAATGAGAGCAGAGAGGATTTTGATGTTCTTATTGTTAGTAACATAGAACCACAAATAAAGAACACCCTGTTGGGTGTTTTTAGTTGAGTGTTGTGATAATTTTGTAATCCCAACTCTTGTGTTTCCTAGCAAAGGGCTTTTGATTGAAACACCAGAGTTTAGTTCCCTCTTTGCATGGCTGTTCTGATGGAACATCCATTTCAGGAATGACGGCCTCGTGGTTGAACTTGCAGCAGCCTGGAAAAGGGACATGAGAGCTGGCACTCATCCCTCCCAAAGTATTTATGCACAAGGATAAGCACAAGTCCTGAATGTATTTGCGGTAGCCACAACCCAGCTGTGCTCTGGACAGCACAAGGGTTATGTAAACTGTGGCATTCATGGTACACATGCATTTTTATTCATTCATTTCAAAGGGAGTGGCAGTTCATAGCCCTCCCTTGGGGAAAATTTGAACCTTATCAAGATTAGCTGGTTCAAAAAAAACCGTAATAGCTGTTTTCACTCAGGATGGTTGCAGAGTAAAAGCTTATCATTGGGACACAGTTATAAAGACTTCCTGCATTTATTTGGTTCCCACTATTTTTACAAAAGGTGTAAAAAGTGCTGATGCTGTTTGATTCTGCAAATATAGACACACTCATATTGGATACTTCAGTTATTGCACAGCTTTACTATATGATTTGCCCTGCTCTTTATTAAAAAAGACAATTATTTTTTTAAACCTAGAGATTCTTAAACCAACCTGTGGCTTTTAATTAGGTAGGCAAGTAATGTTATCATTCATTACTGTGCAGATATTTCATATCACCCAGTGTAGGGAGTCTAAGGACAACCTGAATTTGAAGAACCATGGGGCCTTCCATGAGATTTCTGCACTGGGAAAACTACTTTTATTTTGGATATTATTGTTCAAGAATAAAATATAGAACTTCGGGCATGCTTTCACATACACACAGATGCACAAAATGATGCTATTTTATAGATGTGTTGTCTAGAACGTAGAACTATGTTTGTATCAGTAGTTACCACCACATTAATGCTTTGTAACAAACTATTGTGAAATTCAGTGGCTTAAAACTACCATCAGGGAATGCCAAGCTAACTTAGTGAT
Source organism: Craseonycteris thonglongyai (assembly GCA_004027555.1). Taxonomy (NCBI): domain Eukaryota; kingdom Metazoa; phylum Chordata; class Mammalia; order Chiroptera; family Craseonycteridae; genus Craseonycteris; species Craseonycteris thonglongyai. Next base: position 16,417 of record PVKE010033164.1, read on the forward strand.
TGAGCACTTACCGTGCAGTCGTGAGGTCCAGAGTTCAATTCCTGGCCCTGGCCTGTGCAACCCCATATGCTGAACTGCAGCACAACTGGTAACCACTGGGATGGCTCGGCAGTGAAGGTTCTTGCCTCTCATGTGGGAGGCCTCCAGTTTGGTTCCTGCCCTGCACGGCCTGCATCTACTTGTGTGGAATGAAACCATGTCACAACTGATGATGTACAACTATGGGGACTACTCTGCCCCTCCCCCTTCGTCTTCTCTCAAAAAAAATAATAATAAAAAGCACCATCATCAGTTATTCTCATGAATCTATGGGTCAGCTGGGGTTGCGTTATTTGGGTAGAGCTCAGTTGTTTGATCCCAGGTCAAGTTGCCAGTCCCATAGGGCCTGACTCCTCAGTTAGTTCTGTTCCACATATATTCATTCTAGGGCCAAAGTTGGTGGGATATCATCTACCAGGGGAAGTTCAGAGGTACAATATGGCAAGTGGAGTTGACTAAGGATTCTTAATGCATAGACGGGACTCTGGCATGCTCTCATCTCTACCCACCTGCCATTGGCCAAGGCAAGTCATCCCTAATATCAGTGGCTGGGCAAATATACTACCTCTTCGATGGAGCCATGACAAGAGTATGAGTGCAGAAGGCATGAAGGGATGAAACAGATCAATCATTTTACCACAGTATGTAATCAGATAATCCTGAAAATACTGATGTTTTTAAGCACATGCCCGTCTAGCTAAATATTTTTTCCTATTTGGTCAATGAGCTGTTTCTGTCATGGATATCAACATATATTTATCTATAATTTAAACAATAAAGGCAGGATTGTAGGGCCAGCCCACTGATACCAGTCCCCTTAAATCCATATTGATTTTATAAAATGGAATACATATCAAGGAAATATAGAAATAGACCAAATGATATTAATGTTTAAACAGAATCATCACAGTCTTCTCCTGTTTCCTTGTGCTTATTAGCTCTAGTTCCTCAATCTATCCAAAGAAAAACATTCAGAATCAACTCACAGGGGATTATTTTTTAATCTGCTTTGATTTGCTAGTATTACTTCAAAAACATTTGTAAGGAGAAGCCGGGGTTGCTCAGTGGGTTAAGCGTTCACTTTGCAGCCCCAGGAACTGAGTATCAAATCCCAGCCCTGGCCCATGTGGACCCATATGCTGAACTGGGGAGTGCCCTCAGTTCAGTTCTCACTGGGGTGAGACCCCGGCCCAGTTCCTGCCCTTCGCAGCCTCACACCCACCTGTGGACTGAAACTATGTGGAAAAACCAATGATGTGCAACTATGGAGACTGCTCTGGGCCCTCCCCCTTCTCTCTGTCTCTGTCTCTGTATCTCTCCCTCTCTGTCAAAAACAATAAAAATAAACCTTTAAAAAAATTGTAAATTTAGTACTGTTTTAAAACCTAGAAGAAATTGTGAATGTGGTCATTTACAAGGGGAATAAAAATATATTAATCCTTTAGTTTAAACAAATCAGAGCCAACATTTGGAAATTAGATGGTTATTTTGATCAATTTTGACATGTAAATGGATAAGCTAAATTAAAACTAATGCACACATACAAAATCTCTGAAGTTAAAATCTTTGCCCTGCCTTCCTCTATTATGTCAACTGAATGGACATTTGCCAAATCCTGTTTTC
>PVKE010033165.1:0-18076 GCA_004027555.1 Craseonycteris thonglongyai
GAGAACTGAACTGGGGGCACTCCCCAGTTCAGCATATAGGTCCGCATGGGCCGGGGCCAGGATTTGATCCTCAGTCCCCGGGGCTGCAAAGTGAGCGCTTAAGCCACTGAGCCATCCCGGCTTCCCCTAATATTTTTAATTAATTACAATTCAGGGAATCTTGGTTCTACTGAGGTACCAGTAACTGAATTGTCAAAACTCTTAAAGAATACTTAAATTTAGAAATAAGCTACTACTATATCATGTTTATACATTTTAAGGGTATTATATGTGCTAAATTATTATGATCTCAGGGGGAAAAAACCCAAATATTTATTTTAAGCAAGGCGATTACTGTCACATATAGATGTAATTCCCAACATTTATAAAGCAATATCAAAAATGCATAGAGTTTTACTTAAGTTTTGCAAAATTTATTCAATGCTGGAATATTAAAAGAAACTTTAAAAAGATAAAAGTATGATGCTTAATTTGTTCAAGCCTCTAATGCAGTTGATATTATACCAAAACATAGAATGGCCCAAATGTAGTCTGCATTTTGTTTGTACACAAATCTTCATGACCATGCAAATGTTTTAATTTCCTTTTTCTAATTTCTTTAAATGTTATTGGAATATCATTTTCAGAAAATATTTCTTCAAAAAAATTAAAATTACTTTTATTCTTTTTTTAATGAAGTAGTCACACCCGTATCTGTTTGTGTTTTTGTATGCTGTTGCTAAATTATTAATAGCAAGCAGCAATTCATACCAAAATATTACAAATTATTTCAAATTCAAAATTAATTACATTTTACACTGAAGGCCATGATTTGTTCCTACTTGAAGATATTCTGTAGTTCTGCTTATTTCCTCTTATGCATCTCTTATGCTTAAATAAAATGTTATTGCTTTAATAGCATATAGTTGGCATTTCCATTGTGTGCCAGGAATGGTTGAAAGGCTAAATTTGATATGTATCTTATGAAAATGTTCCATTTGGGGAAGATCTGTAAAATACTATATATAATGTTTGAATTGTTCCATATAATATTATCATTAACAGACCAGTTGTGACTACTTATATATCATCTAGTGACAAATTCAAACCACGAGCTGCACATGGGACAAAGAATGCTGCTGCAATTTTGGCCAAAATTCTGCTTGAAAACATTTTTCTTGCTGACTATTTAACACCAGTATCATAGACATAGCCTCAATAATATTTTAAATTATTTTAATAAAGTGGGAAACTATTTAATATTGTAGAAAACTTCAGTAATTCTTATTTAATATTTTATAAAACTAAAACTACCCCAAATTCTAATGTCCAGTGTCTATCCAGTTGCCAGTGTAAAATTATCTGTGTCACCTTTCATGCATTTTGTATATAGATTTACATATGTACACATTTATTGGTAATAAACATTGCTTAATATTACAAAATGTTCCATCATTTCCATGTGCAGCTGTTGAAAATACTGCACTGATTTTTGAGTTCCTCTAGAACCCTGAGCAGGAACATAGAAAGACGTACGAAAATGGAAGCTTGGCACTGCTGGGATGTGATACATTATTATAAGAAAATTTATTGCATTCATTCTACATGTGAGGACATATTTAAGTAATTTGTACTTTTTAAAAATGTAGAAACCAGGTGTGTCTCAATATCAGCTATAACAGCCCATAAACCTTTAGATATTAAGGCACAGTATCTTTATTTTTGGTATAAGAAATGTAGAGAAGTGGTTCTCTAGAGTTTGGACAATTTATGAAATATTCTTTGAAGTCAAGCATGGTACTGGGGAAACATCCACCCTTTTCATTTCATTCTCTACCCACAAAAATAGGTCTTCTTTCTAATGCCTGAAAAAAGTGACAACGAAGGCATAATTCATGGCTATAATATAACAATAAGCCAATGACACGTGTGTGCATGTTAACACACACACACACACACACACACACATATACACAGAATTTAAAGAAGTTGCTCAAACTTGTATTAATAGCAGTGAGACTTGGGATTCAAACCCAGGCCTGCTTTATACAAAGCTCCTTCTAGCCTGTTTCCTCAAAAGTAGAATTAACTTTTTTTTTCTCTCACTTAATTGTTTAATGTCTTAACCATAGCCCTTGTCACTTAAAACCCTCATATTTTGCTTCTTTAGGGGAAGCTTCCTGATCGCATTTTGAACTTTGTAAACATAATTCTGATGTTACAAGGAACACATTTATCAGTTATCTATTGGACTACATGCTAGTCCCTGACTGATCTCCAGTTTCTTGAGGACAGAGATTGTGTTTTACTCATTTCTGCATCCTAACAGAGTGCCTGTGATATATTTAGGAGTTGAACAATAATTTTTAACCAAAATAAATAAAATAATAAAAAAAAGATTGATTTAAAAAAGAGATCTACCATTCAGCGATACATAATTTGTAAGTATGGGCATGGCACTCAGAAATCACTCAAATGCCTTTAGGTTACAGACCGAATAGCCACTGGTCTATTTTAAGAGGAGTCCTGAGATTCCAGAGGTTTTTGTTTTTTTGCTTTTTTTCACTTCAGTGGTGTATTTAAATATAGGCTGTTTCCCTTTCAGCAAATTCTTCCTGTTATTTAAGCTGAAGCAGTACCTTTTAAATCTAAAAGCTACACTAGCTCTGAGAATGCTGCTAGAATTGCCACAGTTTCATTCTTTCTACTGGGTGTATTTAAGATTTGAGAACATCTTAACTCAGCACTTTTTGAAGAACAGTAGTTTTCGTTTCTAGGGCAAATGGTCCTGTTTTAATTCAAAACAAAAGGTGATGGATTAACTATCAGTGGTAGCACCTCACTGGTTTTTCCTCTCTGAAGCCTTTCCACCAATCATTCTCCTTTTCAAGCAAAATCAGTTACTCCTTCCTTCAGGTTCTCAAAGCTACATTATTTAAAATACACACATACACACCTGCAGCCTCTCCCTATTCCTCTCTCCCTCCCTCCCTCCCTCTCTCAATATTAAATTATCTATAAACACTATTTTAGATGTTGATACAGAAGAGATAGAGAGATTACAACTCCTTGAGTTTCTAATGTGACTTTCCTATGACTTTCTCCAGTGACTTTCCTGTGACATAGCAGATTTTCAGTAACTATTTGTGAAAAACCTAAATACCTGAAATAAAATAAGGTGGACCTGAAACGATCTTGCTACCTTTGTTTCTATTATTGTGAATGTTATGTATACATGTCTCCTGGTACATATGTAGAAGATTTTTTCTAAGAGATATGCATTGGTGACATTATATGCACACTTTGAACTTTACTAGTAAACACCACATTATTTTCGAAGTGGTTGAAAATGTACACTTACCAGCTGTGTATGGAAGTTCCTGTTTATCAATATACTCTCTAACTATTGATATTATCAGACTCCTTTATTTTTCAAGATCAAGTTAGTATGTAATGATATCTCATTTCAGCTTTATTTTGTGTTTCCATAATAACTAATGAAGTTGAGCAATTTTTCAAATGTTTCTTTGCCATTTTTAAGACTATTTTTTTTCTGATTGACCTATAAATATTTGAGAGAGATATGTTGATATCAATCCGGATAGTATCCTTTTGTAGTTCTATCAATGCACTTTGATGTTATTTTATTACCTTAATATAATTTTATAATTTTTATATATCACTGAAGTAATGAATTTTCTATCACTATATGCTGATTCACTCTAATGTTAATAATGTTATTATCTTGAACTCTATTTTGTATGATTTTTTGTTTTTGTTTTTTTGCTTAGCATGTATTTGTGTTGAGTACTTTTTTTCATGTATTTACTTTCAAAATGTTCATGTCCTTACATTCTAGGAGTGTCTCTTAAAAATAGTATAGGTCTATATTTAATCTCTTCTGGTTTTCATGTTGTTCAGAAGATTGCTTGGTGATCTGACCATCTGTTCGTTGTAGGTGATCCATCTTTTTGCTCCTACTGCTTTTGTTTTTTTAATTCACCTTTTTATTCTGAGATAACTATAGATTCATATGTAGTCTAGTGCACTTTATGTTGTGTACTCCTTACTTAGTTTCCCCCAGTGGTAACATCTCGCAAAGCTATTGTGCAGTATCACTCTTCTTTGTGCAGTAGGCTCTCAGTTAACTGGCACCCATGGGAATTGGTAGGTTCCTAATAAATGTAGTTTCTTATTGCTTGAGAGTTACTATTAAAAGTAGGCTTAACTACTACTATACCCCATATTATACTATACCATAAACTCTGTATTGACTTGATATTAATATTGAAGTACAGTAATTAAAAACAAGACAAATAAAGACAAACTTTTTTAAAGATTTATTTTTATTGTTTTGACAGAGAGTCAGAGAGAAATGGAGAGAGACAGAGAGAGACAGAAAGAGACAGAGAGAAGGGGGAGAACCCAGAGCTGTCTCCATAGTTTTACGTCATCAGTTCTTGAACATGGTTTCATTCCACACAGGTGGGCAAGGGCTGTGCAGGGCAGAAACTGGGCTAGGGGCCTCCCACATGGGAGGCATGCCCCCGTTGAGCACATGGGTTCACACGGGCCAGGGCCAGTATACAATCCTCGACCCCGGGGCTGCAAAGCAAGTGCTCAACTCACTGAGCCATTTGGCATCCCCTCTAATTACTTTTTAACAAGGAGTCTCACATTTTTATTTTCCAGTGGGCCTCACAAATAAAGTAGCTGGTCCTGGTACTTAGATAGAGAAGGAGGAACGCGGCCTTTAGAAGTCTGAAAGCATGTGATTCAATCATGCCTCTATCCTCTGTGTTTTATGGCCTCAGGCAAAATTCTTAACCCCCTGGACCTCTTTTCTTTTTCTTTTTAGATTTTATTTTATTGTTTGAGAGAAGGTGTGTATGAGAGAGAAAGAGAGAGAGGGGAGAGGGGAGGACCCAGATCAGTCTCCATAATTGTACATCATTAGTTGTGATATGGTTTTATTCCACACAGATGGATGTGGGACATGCTGGGTTGGAACCAAACCTGGTTTCTCCCTAAAGGGAGGGGAGACATTTTGATGCCATGCCATTCCAGTGGTTACCAGTTATACCACAGTTCAGTGTATGGTTTGCACTGGCCAGGGTCAGGAATTCAACCCTGGACCTTGTGCTTGCAAGGCAAGTGCTCAACCACTGAGCTATCCCAGCATCCTTGGACCTCTTTTCTAATAAAGAAAATATTGTTGACAGGGCCTAAAGTATTTGAAATTTGCTAATTAAAAGAGTAATTGATAAATATCATGACAATGGTTACCATGTGAAAAATTAGAATTAGTGTGGTTAAGACAATGGGTTCTAGAATCAGATTTCCTGGGTTCATATCTGAGCTTTGTAATTTCCCAGTGGTGATGACTTGGATAAGTTCCTTAAGCATCTGTAAATGTCAAATGAGTTCATTGTAACTTATCAGCATGGTATCTGGTATGTACTGTATTTTCCGGCGTATAAGACGCCGGGCGTATAAGACGACCCCCTAATTTTACAGTTAAAACATAGGTTTAGGCCTATATTCGCTGTATAAGACTACAGCCTCGGAAGTGGGGGGTAGTCTTATACAGCGAATATAGGCCTAAACCTATGTTTTAACTGTAAAATTAGGGGGTCATCTTATACGCCCGGTCGTCTTATACGCCAGAAAATATGGTAGTATTCATCCAAATGTTTACTCTTATGATTTTAGGGAAGATATCAAAATTCTTCTAAAACATAAATACTGTGGAAGAGAATAATGAAAAAGGTCCTTTATAGAGGAAAGGTTAGGAATACATGTGAATAACATCATAGTGAAGGACATGACAGCAATAAACCACAGAGTGAAATGTTAGCCTTGTCAGCATAGCAATTCCACTTAGCATTCACCTCCTGGCCAGCAATGTGTCCTTAAGGAGAAAGGGTAGTATCCTGTCAGTATGTTATAAATAGTGACTTTTTGTGTGTAGTTTTACACAGTTTTACTATTTTAATAGAAAAACTGAAGGCACAGATTCCCTGTAACGTTTGTATAATTGTCTTCAATTTTATATTCTTAGCACAACTACTAATTGGAGTACCAAGACTCCTTCAGTGATACTTTACCTCATTAGTCATCCCAAAGCAGGTAAGGGTTCAGGATAAGCACGGAGAAGTAAGTGCAAACTGTTGCATAATTTCTTAAGATGGCCCCAAGGTATAGTGCAGTGAATAACCAAACGAAAGCAAAATAAAACCTATGTTCAAACAAACAAACCCGGATGAGTAAGATACACAGGTGAGAAGACCTGTGAAATTCTAGTTGTCTTATTTTGTGGAATAAGAGATGATCTGGAGAAAAGAGTTATAGTGGATATGGAATGCATGCTACAATGCCACCTAATTCCACAGGCCCTATGTGCACTTTCCCTTGTTAAATAAACCTGACCAACCACTAATATATATATATATACATGAATATTTGATAGTGTATAGTTTTTCAAAATTTGTGATTGGTAACAGGCCACAGTATATCTGTCTCAGGTGTGGAGAAATTTGTATAAACTAGAAGGACTGTAGACCAATATGGTGATTTTAATTACAGGTGCTTTTTATTTATGGAATCACACTTTCAATTGTAAATAAGCTTTAAAAAATTATTCTTGAAATATTAACATTTATAACCATGTATCATAAAAGTATTATGAGCTATATTTAAATAATGACTTAAAATTTGAGTCTGTTCTAGCCCTCCCAGATAAGCGTATATAATATTTTCATTTGTTCTTTCCAACACAAGGGGGCAGCATTGTTACACTGTTCATATCCTGTGGGCCTGACACCACTGTATTTTGTTCAGGTTTAAATACCATACACAGTGCACCACTTTCAAATGGATAATCATTTGAGAATTACACAAAGGTAGACCCAGGCTATTTATCACCTACATGACATTCATTTTAATGCTAATTTTGAAAACAGTACACTGTGATACAGATTTTATACATTTTATATTTGCTTCATTGTTTCTGATTCTATAACAATCACCCATATCTGGGAAGAAGACTAGTTACTATTGTGTTTTGTATTGTTATAGAAATCTGAATTCAATTAAATGGAATTTGTCATTGTATTGCTGGAAAGTAGATAGGGTGATGGGAGATAGGCCTGTTTGACATAAAGGATGAGTAATCCACATAGAAGTGAGCTTCCTGTCAGATATGGGACAACACATTATAGAGAGAGGAAAGCTACTGCCAATAATTGTGGCAGGTGCATGCAAATGAATGGACTTGGAGATGGGGGAGGTGCTGTAATCATAGTAATAACAGTAAGAACAACCATGGGGAAGCTGGGATGGCTCAGTGGGTTAAGCGCTCACTTGCAGCGCCGGGGACCGATGATCATGCGGACCCCATATGCTGAACTGGGGAGTTCCCCCAGTTCAGTTCTCTCTCTGTCTCTGTATCTCTCTCTGTCTCTGTCAAAAACAATAAAATAAACAAATCTTTAAAAAAAAAAAAAAAAAGAACAACCACCAGTTTTTAGATGCTCATTATCATAGATTTTTTATTTGCTTAACTATGTTTTTCTTAATATAATACTCTTAAAGTAGATATTATTGCTCTCATTTTTTAGGTGAGAATGTAGAAACTTGGTTTGACTAAATGATTCACCCTGAGTTTATGAAACTCATAAGTGGCAGCTAAATTCAGGCTTTTCCTACTACCTCACGTTGGCTCTCCACACAAGGAAAAGAGATTGAATTCAGAGTAAACAAAATAGTAGTTTGATTTTATATTTAAACTTTTTCATCTCTATCCCATTCAGTTCATATATTTGATTTAATCTAGGCTAAATGGTGATGATTAATTTTTTGTCAACTTGACTGAGATAAGGGATACCCAGATAGTTGGTAAAACATTATATGTGAGAGGTGGGGGTGTTTCTGTAAGAGAATATAACACATTTTCCTTTGAGGAACCTAAGACAAACATAGAAGACACTATTCATCTTAATCTTTGAGAAAGAGAAAATGAGGCAATAGCAGATTGCTGAGGTACAGTGTTCATGATTGATAGTAGTTAGACTCCTTGAGTTAGCACACTATTCCTAACCCAGGACTGACTCTTTTGAGTTTAATATCATTTCAGGAGTCAGAGAGGCTTGAGTTTTAGTCCCAGCTCTGCCATTTTCTGACTCTTTGCTTTAGGCAAACTCCCTGAGCCTCAGTTTTCTCATCTGTGAAAGAAAGATAAGAATACTACCAAATTATCAGTATATATAAACACACACACACTTTTTTGTACACACATATCCATTCCATAAATACAATCCACTAAAAAACGTGTACCCTGCTTTGTGACCAGAGCACTAATCTCATTAACTACAGGTACCTGCAGTTCTAAGCAGTGCCCATAGAGGCCACTGGGTGTCTCTAGAAAGCTTGAAGTATAAGACTAAGAAAAAAGATGCTTGTGACCATGCTTTATCAACGGTAAAGTCTTATAGAAATATAAGGTCATAATACCTTCCTTCTCTGGATTTAAGTTCTACTTGAAACATGCCTATACTTTTGCACTTACCTAGTTAAAATCCATAAACATTTATTGAACACTTAACGTATACAATAGAATCATTCATTCAATTTACAATGTACAGTTTTAGGCACTGGATATTCACTGGTGAACAAAATAAACTAATTATTTGTTCCTGGAGCTTGTATCTGTAAGGGTGACAATAAACATGCAAATACACATATGTAAAGACATGTGTAGAATGTTTGATAGTAATATGGAGAAAAATAAAGCTTGGTAAAGGACTAGAAAATGCTGGCGCCTGCTATTTTAGATCATGCTGTCCTAAAAGTCATTTTTGAAAGGGTGAAAACTCAGCAAAGACTTGAATTAAATAAAGAAATGAGCCGCTTACCCATTTAGGAAAAGTAAGCTCTGAACAAAGAGAACAGAAAGTGAAAGACATCGAAATTATAATTTTATAGCTTTGATACTATAGGTATAATCACCTATAATATCACAATAAGAATAATGATAATAACTAGTACTTATTGAGTACTTGCTATGTGCTAGGTTAATCCTTACAATCCAACCAAATAAATATAATTATTTCCTATTATTCAGAGACTCAAAATTGCACTACTAAGGTAACATATCCAGTAAGTTGGTGAGATAACGCTTGATCTTGTTTGAAAGTACAGGCTGCAGAGTAGTCAATGTGAAGACAGGTGATTAAAAAATACATAAGGAGGTGAAAGGAGTTATAGAAAAACTACCAAGAGTAATTAACAGGTGACTTGTGCTGTGGAGGATGAGAATGAAATTCTTCAGGGAGAAGATGGGGGTGTGAGTGGAGAGAATCTAGTAGAAACAAAGGCATGGAATCTTGGAAGAGCATGGTTTAATGCAGAACATAGCCAACAGTTAAGTGTGGCTAAATAAAATCTATAACAATAAGTGTGGATATGTTCTTATGTCTACAAGTGCTAAGGAGGGTCTGCTGTGGTATAGGATGGGTCCTAGCCACAGCTGGTTGGGCAGAGATGGAACCTGACCCAAATGCAACAGAATCTGTTGTCTCACTTGGGATATAAGAGTTGTGTACCTTGACTCAAGCAGATGAATTGGCCAAATCAGATTCTCTCTTTAGAATTTTGAAGAAAGGATACTGAGATAATTGCAAGTCCACGGAGAGCCCTGAATACAAAGGTTATCCGAATTTGGAGGCTCAGAAGGTTATTTGAGGCCAGGAAGCTACAGAAAGAAAAATGGAACAAGTGCAGAGATAAGCAAAGATGGAAAATCATAAGGTCTCTGAAAAAAGAAGTGGCAGTAACAGTCCTTCAATTTCTTCCACATTCACAGTTTCCAGTTTTTAAGGCCTCATGAGGCAGGTCATTTTTTTTTAAATCCTGGATCCCAGAGATCTCTGTATCCCCAAATTAGGGGAGCATATCATTTATTTTCCAAACTGACATACTTTTGGATGTAAGAGTGGGTGCTATTAATAATTATAGGCATAAACTGAGAAAACTTTTTGGAAAACAGGAGTATGCAAGGGTGGACTAGGAAGTGTTTAATTTGTGGCTCTCCAGAAAGCAAGAACAACAGGCCAAAATTTGATTTGTAGTGTTTGCCGATTTCTATGGTATAAATACTCCCACCATGGCTGATTCCACACTCCCAGTGCAATATCATCAATAGGGCTGCAAAATTTCTGAAAATCTAAGTCAGTTTTCTCAAGCTGACAAGTCAGCTCCAGCCTATCGCTGGATGTATATTGCCCTGCCTAAAATGCATGCTCTTCTTCCCCAGGTTCCTTTTCCTTTTCTTTTCTTGGATTGAGTGTATTTGAACCTTGTAACTCTAAAAGTACTGATTGGAGCAATGGTGCATTTGGACCTGAAACTGTAGGCAGTGGGAGGTCTGCCTCCAAGTCACCTGCACAGCTATTTGAAGAGAGGGAATGCAACTTCCTTTTGACTCCGCAGCTTGCCCAGCACAGTGAGGAATATGCAATAGTTGTCAGTAAATAGCTGCTGAATCAGTGCTTCAGGTGTCACCCTTTGGCTCCCCTATAGAAAGGCTACCCAGCTGTGAATTATGATTTGCCTGTCAGCCGTGGGGCAGTGCCTTTGTGAGAAAGCAACAAATACAGCCACCGGTTCTCGGGAATTATGAGACCAGGGCTCTGACATTCTTACCTAGATCTGATTGTTGTCAGCTTGCTATCCATTGTCAAACTCAAGCCTTCCAGAGCCAGAACATGAAGTTCATTAATTCAATAATAGGTTGGTTTTACCCTATAGCCACATGGCACTAACTGCCCAATCAACGCTTCTCTTTAGCTTGTTCACATTGGCCTGAGGCAAGTGTTGTCACATTCATTCTTCATTCTTCAAATAACATAATCTTTGCCTTCCAAAAAAGCAGAATCTTTCAATCTGTTTAGAAATAAACTGGTTTCCCAAGCTTATTAGTTGAGCTTGGATTGTACAAATACATTTTTACCTGGAATCTAGATTTTCTCACCTCCCACTTTCTTATTTCTGCTTGTATGTATCTTTATATATTTTCAGAGATTGGTGAACTATCAGGAGAATGCAATTTCTAATAGGTTTCCCAAAGCAGTTTTTCTTATTTCTGAGAAGTGATAAGACCAGAAGACATTTTCCCTGAAAATTCTAAATGTAAAAGGGTGTCCCGAAATTCACACAAGAAGTAATTTTGATAGAAAACACAGGTTTATAATTAAAAATTGTAAATTTTCATTCCTAACAATGAAAATGCATTGTTTTTTCATGTAGTACTCCATTTTTAATAACCCTGAACTGTCAACTGCCATGCTGTCTTTTTTTTCCCGTTGGCAACACTTTGCCGCACAAATGATGCAAAATTCAAATCTTGCGTGAATTTTGGGACACCCTCTATTATTGTTAAATAATTGACATTGCATTTTTTCTGGGACAAAATTTATTCTAAGTCAGATACATGTGTGTACTGCCCCCCCCCAACACATACGCTTTTTTTTCTTGCAATTCTCAGATGAAATGGGGTCAAGTGAAATAGTTCTATACTTGTACTACAATTGTCCTTTTTAAGTGAATTACTTAAATAGGTATTTACTTACAAAAGCCTTCCCAGTTTATGTGCCAAGCAATAAAATGGTTAAATAATTAGAAGTTTTCTAAGACAAATTATTTCAAAGTACTGTAAAAATGAAGGTACAAAACACACCTGTAACTAAAGACTCTAAGTCTGAGCTTTCAGTAGATATGTGTTAGAATAAAGAAGGTCAAGCTTCACTGTTCCTGGAACTTTTGGTTATAACAAGAGTAATTAACTTTTATGAACCATAGTGTGAAATCCAATTTACCAAAAGATCTATATGCTTACGTGTTCATTGATGTCCTTGATAATGTAAAATAATGGTGACATGAGTCTAAATAATAGATGTTATTAAAGGAGAATATATAAAGTTGTTTGCTAAAGCATTATTTAAAATTCTGAGAAAGCATAGAAATTCTACATATCTAATAAATGAGCATGATTTAATTTGCATCCTATAATAGATTTCTATCAGATCATTTAAAACCATGTTATAGAAGAACAATTGCTGCTTTCGGCAGATATTGAGAATATATTACAAGTGGCAAAAACAAGCTATAAAATATAACATTTTTTACTTGTGTTTGTATGTGTGTGAGATATAAGACTATTAGAAAAATATGCACCAACATGGTTTGTTAACAGTGGTTATACCTTGGTGGAATGATTAAAGTCAGATTGTTTTATTTCGTATTTACATTGTTCACTGTGCTCTGTTTTACTGCCTTGAGCACTCTTGACTATTTTAATTTAAGGATAAGTTATTCTCAATAAGCATGCTGAATTTTGAAGGGGATAGAGCTATGTGCAATAAACTATAAGGAAAGGCATATATATGCGCTAAATTTATAGAGCAGGAGCATGTGAGTAATTCATTAAATTCCTGCCTTTTTATTCATGGATAGGTTTTAGGAAGGTAAGCAGAAGTAACCTAGAGGAATGAAAACACCTTGGGCAACATGAATTGCTGCTTTTTAAAGAGTTAAGGCATCTCATCCCCCCACTAAGCAAGGAGAACAAAGCATTTACTGTACTATTAATTAGAATTCAGCTTTGCATAGTCTGTGGTTACAGACTTCAGTGAAATTGGTGCAGGATCCTATTCTCAGAGGGTTACAAAGCACATATTGTTGTCAAAGTCAGTCCAGTCCAGGAGGATAGCATCCTTGGAATAAAGATTAAATGCATTTTATATGGAGCAAACCACATTAGACACTACCATAAGCTTAAATTTTAAGTGGTGGTGAACATTTCCAAGAATCTTGTGAGCTTTTTTACTTAAAATGAATGTCTTTATTCCCCATAAATCCAAGAAAACATTTTTTAACACCTATCTGATGGAAAAGAAAAATCTAACTGCAATATAAACATTGTCAACTATGATAGTTCCCAATTAACTGATCAAGGTAACCATGAATAAATTTCTATAAAGCAAAAACCATATCTTATTTACCTTTTCCCAACTGCTTGGCACAGTACCCAACACATAAGAAACACTCACCAAAAGTATGAATACTTGAGTGAGCTGGCAAATGTGCTAACCTGAAAGTCTGCATCTGTGCTTCCTGTTGAATAGAATGGCACAATGGAAAGAATAATGGGGGAGAGACCAGTGACTTGACTTCTAATCCCAGCTCTTAGTAACAGTTAACTGGATGTATGATTTCTCTTTGTGGCTCAATTTACCCATTTGTTAAAAGGGAGATTGGACTAGATTAACTATAGTAGCAGTTTCTTTCATATTTAACTACTTAAGATTCTAAAGAATCTCTCAGGGTTTTGTTTTGTTTTTGTTTTTGTTTTGCCTTTCCCTACCTATTGCCAAAGCTTGTGGAGTTATTGATGTATTCCGTAGATGTTTACTGAATGTCTTCTGTGTGTACCAGGCATTGTGCTTTGTCATACAGAATGGGCCTGCAAATAAGGCACACATAGTTACTCATCTTGGGGTCCTTTCCTTCAGTGAGAGAGTTGTATGCCTTCTTACTTGACTGATTACATTTTTGAGCATTTTACTTATTGCTTAAAGTATGATCTTAGATGAATGGTAAATTTTTTTTTATTGGGGGAATTGTATGTCATCATAGAGATCTTTCTGATGAGATAAATGAATTCAGAAAGATTAAATTCATAATTTGTATTTCTTTGTTAAATGTTTGAATGGACCAGTCCATGACAATCATAGTGTTTTCTAGCTTTCTAGTTAGATAGTGGGTAACCTTTACATTACAATGGAGCTATATACCGGTATTTAAAATATTGTTTATAAATTGCATTTATAAACTGTCATATTTTCAGATCACCAGAGTTAACTGTTAGAAGGGCTGTTGCAGTGACATATAGTGAAGGCATATTGTCATGTAATTATGACCTCATTTATATTTTTCTTTTACTATAGATTTTTTTTTAATGTAAAGCATCTCTATAATAAAATAGGGATCATCATATTAAAATAATGTTAGTGACATTTTGACACAGCAAAGATTTTTTTTTATTACTTTAGTTTAATTGTTGATATACTAAAACATTCTATCTCATTTTACCTAAGAAACACCCTACATTTTCAGGGTAAGTCAGAACAGGCTGGTTATGCTGCTATAACAAAGAACTCCAAACTCTTCTAGGTTTAAAACACTACAGGTTTTCTTCTTGCTCACATGACACACTACATTCATCTTGGATATTGATGACTAGATTGGTCATAATCCTTCTGGGGCCCATGCTGGTAGCCACCATCTCAAAGTTTTCCAGGGGAAGTGCAAGAGGAGAAAGAGCTCTTAGAGGGTCTCACCCAAGCAATGGATGTTTCGTTATATCTGGTTACAAATCATTGGTCAGAATTAGTTGCGTGCTCTATATTCCCACAAGAGAGCCAGGAAGTGCTACCCTCCCCTCAGCCTAGGAGGAAGACAGCTGAGATACTTATGAGTAACACTAACTACTATCATATATGACATGAAAGACTGGTTTTCAGACATTAGCTCTCTTAATTTGCTAAGGAATCAATTAAGTGTTGGCTTTTCTAGGCATTCATTTAGTTGAGATGTCCTTTGTATTATTATTATTATTTTTTTATCAAAGCATTATCTTTCTTGAAAAAATCTCTTGCATCATATTCTATATTGCTGAAATTTTATCAAATCTTCACATTTTAGATTTATGATAACGTTTGCAATGATGTGTATTTCTACACTCTTACCTCTGGATATTAATCATGTTATTATTGTGATTTTTCAAAAGTATTAAAAAAGAAGTAAATTTATGTTATAATAGAAGCTTTGTTTCTTTAATTCTTCTCTTTTCCTTTGTCTTTTCATTAGACCCTTTCAGGGTTTTGCTTTGAATTGCTATTTCAATTCTTTGATAGTATTCTACTAGTGCTTACTCATTTGCCATTCTAATACAGTTCTGAGCCAGAGTAGATAGGGCTTAGTCAGAAAACCATTTCAGATTCATAATACTTCTAAATATAAATCTCAGAGATTCATTTTATTATTCAACTTTCTTGGGTAAAGTAGTAAACAATATATGGATTGCTTTTACTTTACAATTCAAACTGAGGCATTATTTTTTATACATATTAACACTCTTACTCAATTACTTATTCAACAAATATTTTTTTTTAAGATTTATTGTATTGTTTGTGACAGACAGAGAGGGATAGAGACAGAGAGAGACAGAGAGAAGGGGGAGGACCCAGAGCAATCTCCATAGTTAGTTATACTGTAATCAGTTCTCAACTTGGTTTTGTTGCACATAGAGGGCAGGGGCTGCACAGGTTCGAAACTGGGCCAGGGGCCTCCGGCATGGAAGGCATGCCCCCTTGAGCCAGGGACCAAATCAGGGGCCTCCCACATGGGAAGCACACCCCAGTTCAGCATATAGGTCCTCACGGGCTGGGTTCAGGATTTGATCCTCAGTCCCCAATGCTGCAAAGTGAACGCTTAACTCACTGAGCCATCCTAGCTTCCCCAACAAATCTTTTTGTACTCTTACTCTAGCAGGCACTAAAACTAATTTAGTTATATAGATATTACTAAACATTTATGAGGAGTTACACGTAATTTTCTAAGTTATTCTTTAAAGGTCATAAAAATTCTAGTCTTTTATATGAAGCTGGCAATACAAGCCTAACAATGGAGCATGAGTTTGAGATACATACATGACCAATGGCAGGGGTTAGACTATGTTCTTTCCTGTGATCTTTTGCAGAAGAAGGATATGTACATTGAGAGATTATTGAATGGAGATACTGGTATGATATGTTGTGTTAAATATTTTGGGATCCATACTTTATTCAGTTGACCAGCCAAAAGTGGCTATGTGCCAACAGTGGGCCTTACACTTTGATAGAAACTTAGACTATAAAGACCATTAAGACATAACCATATTCTCAAGAAGTTTCCAGGCAACTGGGAGAATAGATATGTTCATGTATAATTAACAAATATATAATATAATAAGTGTTATGGTAAAAGTTTCTACTGTGTACAGTGGAAATACCAAAAGGTTATGGAAAATTAATCTGGAGGTGTCAGTGAGATCTTCCAAGAGTAGGGTGATCAAGAGGCATATACTGGGGTCTTAAGTGGGATTCACTGTGGGGAGAGGAGGGAGAAGAACATTGCAAGCAAAACAAGCAATATGAGTGATTAAAGGCATGGAAGTGTGAACACATCCTCAGCTAGAGGCTGGTGTACATGGGTATGGGGAGTGTTTGGCCAGTGTTGGCAGAAGCTGAAGCTGAAAGAAAACCCTGGGCCAGGCAGAATGGGATCTTGACTTGTGTTTGCCTCAGAAGGGTATGTTATGTTTTTAGGATAAGAAAAGAGAGGCATTTGCTAAAGAATTGGAATTTATCTTGTATGTGCTTGGGATTATTGAAATTTATAAAGCAAGAAAGTGACATGGTCAGATTGATATATTCAGAAAGATAAGTAATTATAGTTGGGGATGAAGAGGGAAAGACTGGAAATATTGAGACCTGGAGGCACACAGAGCTTGGTTTCATTAGCTTACTTTTCCAGTGACTAGATTCTAGGCAACTGAGATAGGTGACTAATTCTTGTACTTTAATTCATAATATTATGACTATGTGTTTAGAAAATAGCAGTTGGTCCTTTAATAGCTTGATTGCTTTTTCTACATAAAACATTTCCATTAAATTTTCTTTCAAGCACCAATGCATTTGTTAGAAAGCAGCAGACATGTTAATAGCAGTCATTGCCTTCTTCAGCAATGAAAATCTGTGCGGTACTGAGTACATATTTAGGCATTCTATTAATAGATGGAAATAGGTATACTGAGGAGATTTCTAAAGGAATCATTTCATAAAGAGCCTGTGCGACTTAAATGCAAAAATCCATCAGTGAATAAAGGAAAGAATTGATGGCACACATATAGCCATCGGCAGAGTTTGGAGAATGATACATAGTTGAAGTGA
This sequence comes from Craseonycteris thonglongyai, assembly GCA_004027555.1. Classification (NCBI taxonomy): domain Eukaryota; kingdom Metazoa; phylum Chordata; class Mammalia; order Chiroptera; family Craseonycteridae; genus Craseonycteris; species Craseonycteris thonglongyai. The sequence goes on from PVKE010033165.1 coordinate 17,028, forward strand.
AATGAAATGCTGAGTGATACTTAATTCCAAATATTTCAAAAGTATACAATGTTCAGAAAGGATGCTATCTCTAGAAGTTTCAGCTGTTTTTGACAAATCAAGAATAAAAATGAGAAATTTTAAATTAAAAAAATCAAGAATAAGAATGATTAGTGCCAAAGTTGACTAACTGGAAATGATCATTTCAAAATGCATAAACAGGTGTTTTGCTAAATTACTACAGTTCTAATGATATATAAGTATAAATAGAGAGATTTTCAAAATGAGCATCACTATCAATAATGAAACAAAGTAGGTCATAATCTCTTCTTCCTTTGGAATTTTAAGTGCCATGCTTTGTATCTTATGACTATAAAATCCATAATCTGTATTACCAAGAACTAACCTTCATTATTGCTTTTGTTATGAAGCCACACTATTCTTTCCATATAGACTGGATAGAGACTCTGATATATTTAATTTTGAAGTTTCTAAGCATGTAGGTCCCTTTCACTTTTACATACAGGTGTACTTTGATGCAGGCACTTTGTGGTCAGATTGCTAAGTGTTTTATAAATTAGTTTGCCATGTAAGATGATAAGTCTCCCAAAAGACCATGAGATAGTTTCTTCAATGGCCTGCTGGGTATGTTTGTGCAGTTCTCTACAGTACTATATCTTGCTATATTACACATTGAATTTTTCTGTCATTTGGGTTATGCATTTATTAGAGATGTTGTGTTCCCAAGAAGACCATGTGTCTTTTCTTTTTATTTGTTTGTTTGTTTATTTATTTATTTATTTATTTTTATTGTTGAATTTAATGGGGTGACATTGATTGGTAACAATTAGACAGTTTCCAGATGTACAAGTCCACATCACATCACCCATGCATCACATTATGTGCCAATCACCCAGAATCAGCTCCCCTTCCATTACCATATATACGGTGCCCACTCCCACCCCACCCTCCCAACTATCCCTCTCCTCTCCTCCCCCCTCTCCAGGTAACCACCAAACTATTGAGTGTGTCCATAATGCTGATTGGTGCCCACTCCCACCTCCCCTCCT